>CABHPQ010000538.1:0-52313 GCA_902168405.1 Peromyscus aztecus | reverse complement strand
GTGTGTGTGTGTGTGTGTGTGTGTGTGTGTGTGTGTGTGTGTGTGTGAAGAAGTTCCCACCTTTATTTAGCCCATCTTTTCTCTTGCTTGATTCATATTCTGGAGATACTGAAAAAACTAGTTCTAATTCCTCCCTAGGGGTGTGGTCTGACAGCCTTCAAGAAGCAAGGGGAGAATGAAAGCTAAGTGATCTTGTTACTTATAGATTCACACTTTTTCCTCTCTTTCCAGTTAATGCACTTGTGATAGCTAATCTTGTCCATTTTACTACATTAAGAAATGTCTTAGAGATTAATGAAGCACACCTCTTTGAGTCTCTCTCTAATGCTTCTTCCAGAAACAATTAGATCACGAGAGCAATGACCTAATGAATGAATTAATCCCTTGATGGATTCATACAACAGTAACATTATTAAGAGAGGTGAAAGGTAGGAGGTGGGGCCTCCTCAGAGCAAGTGTGTCACTGGAATATGTCCTTGAGGGCTGTATATTTCTCTGGGTCCTTCTTGTATGTCCCTCTCTCTGCTCTCTGCTCCTGGCTGCCACACACTGAATTGCTCTTCCCTGACACACTCTCCTCACCACGATGGTCTAAAAGCTCTGAAATCATGAACCCTAACCAATCCCCCCTCCCTCATGTCATTTATTGTGAAAAACTAACACACCATCATACCCACAGCTCTGCCCTTCAGTCTCTCCAATTCAGCTTTCCAAGGACTTAGAACCAAATCTTTCAGAAGTTAAAAGGATGCTATCTGCCAACAGAGACTTGGGAGAGTGCATCTGCTCTACTGTGTCTCCCATTCCCGGCTTGTCTCACTCTGCTTCCAATGGACCTGGTACTTCCATTTCTGAGATCCAAAAGCCTTTCAAGATGAACAGTCTCCCTTCTGGTTTTCCTCCACCATCAACTAAAGCTTCAAATTTCCCTGTCCTGATAAATTTCCTGACACCCCTTTGTTCTCTGGGTTTCAGACCTTTGTCAGCTTCCTTCCTAGTTCTTTTTTGCCCCTGGGGCTCATGTTCCATTTTCATGTCTGGAAGATTTCAGTAGGAGGTTATAGCAAAATCAGATGTTCCATCTAATATATTTAATAAGAAGTCACATGCATCAGGTTTTTATTTCATTTTTCGTGTCAACAATTTATAGGAAGAAAGTGGTTACAGCCGCTGCTGCCAGGAAAGGGAGACTAGAGTAAAAAGATTCCACATCCTGGGTAAAGCAGTCCCCTCTTACCCATGGCTTCACTTTCCATTGTTTCAATAATCTACAGTCAATCATGGTCTGAAAATATTAAGCAGAAAATTGCAAAAATAAATCATTCATAAGCTTTAAATTGTGTGTCGTTCTCAGAGATGTGATGAAATCTCACAGCAGCCGGCTTTGTCTCTCCTGGAATGGAGTCAGCCCTTTGTCCAGCATATTCACGCCTTCTGTGCTCCCTGCTCACGTGTCACTTAGCAGCCATCTTGGTTGTCAGTTATCATTCTATCACGTTGTTTGTGTTCACGTTAATTTTTTTTAACGTGTTTTATTTAATTCCGGTCCCAAAGCACAAGAGTAGCGATGCTGGTATTTCAGAAATGTTAAAGAGAAACCATGAAATACCTCCATTAAGTGAAAAGGTGAGAGCTGTTCAAGAGAGGAGTGACATCATACATCTCTATTGTGAAAATCTATGATAGGAATGAATTTTCTGTCCAGGAAACTGTGAAGAATGAAAAGAAATTTGCGTATGGTTTGTTGTTACATCTCAACCTGTAGAGGTTATGGTCGATTGAGTACTTGCTTAGTTAAGATGGGAAAGGGCGTTGAAATTTTATGTGTTTGCACGTGGAAAGCATACTACATAGAAGCTCCACATTTTCAGGTTCCCACTGACCATCCTGTAATAGCTTCTAGATTAGGAAAGATTAATATTTATTTTGGGGAGCCATAAACTTTGTACCATGTGTAATAATTATCTTTTCCAAAAGTAATTCATCCTTGTAACAAAATCGGCAAAGTCTGGGGCAAATCTTAGGTGGTAGAGTGCTTATACAGAGTGCACAGAGCACTGCAAAAACTGGGTATGGTGGCACACACATGGAATCCCGGCATTCAGGAGGTAGGAGCAAGAGGAACAGAAGCTCGAGGTTATCCTTAGCTACACAAATGATTTCCCAGCCAGCTGGGGCTACGTGAGAACTGTCTCAAAATAAAGAAATTTAAAAAAAAAACACCTCCTTTCAGCATCAATCTCTCTAAGGCTAACATAAGCATATCTAAGAACAACTTAAGGGAAGTGTCTATTTTGTCTCATGGTTTCAGCTCATCAGCTTTGCTCCACTGATTCCGGGCCCATGGTGAGGCAGAATATCACAGTAGTACAAACATGTTCCAGAGGCTACTAACCTCATGGCAGACAGGAAGAAGTGAGCCAGAGACGGGCCTGGGACAGAGAGAGCCCCTAATGACCTTCCCCCAATGACCTACTTTCTCTAGCTAGGCCCTACTTTCTAAAATTTCCGACACCTCCCCCAAAGACACCTCAATCTGGAGACCAAGCCTTCAGTATGTGAAAACAAAAATATGAACCCAAAGTGGCCATGATCTCACTGCATGCAAACATTTCACAACTTTCTTCATTCTTGAATCAAAACTGAGGGCTACGTTACTTATTGCTGGTGACTATCAATCAGTGTCTAACGCAATGAGATGATGCCCAGAAGTGACCATCCAGGTAGTTAAGGACCCAATGCCCAGATGTCTGCATTCACTGACCCCTCCTTGACATTGATTCTCACATACTCTGCAGTCTCTAGCAGGGCTTGCAAATCAATGGATAAATTAAAAACTGTATCTTCTGGGGACTGGAGAGGTGGCTTAGTGGTTAACAGTGCTTACTACTCTTTCAGAAGACTAGAGTTTGCTTCCAAGAATCCGCATTGCGTAGTTCACAATTACTTGTAACTCCAGCATTCATGTGCACATGTCCATATGCATCCACAGACACAAATTTTAAAATAAATAAAATAAAATTTGCAAATGTACCTTCCATGGCATGGATTTTAGTAATTATCAGGAAAAGATGCTTGATATTTTGAGCACATTTGTTTCCTTCATATCTAGCTAGCTATATGTGCATATATATGATGCTAAAAATGAATTCATGTTCAGCATATTAATGGCCTTGTACAAGTTAAATGTGGGTGACTTCCCAGTGAGATCATAGCGGTGATTGCAAATGGAATCCATTCAGACCCTCAACAGTCAGGAGTGCCTGCCAATAAAGGAATCTTACAAGTAACATGTTCTCCTTTCCTGCTGTAAAATTTTATTTCTTATTATTTTGAACCTGACTTTAGAAGGTCCTCAGCGATGATGTAACTTGTACCTATTTTTGCTGTCAATGATGAAACCTTGAACACGCCTCTACAATTTTAGCCTTTTCCGCCAACCTAACTCCCCCGACACATACACACACACACACACACACATTTCTATTTTGCTTTTGAAAAAGGTAGACTATACACACTAAACTGGAAAACAGGCTTGTTCTTTTTTAAAAAAAATCAATTAATTTAGTGAAAAAACATAAGGTCTGTTTGCAAAAGAAACAGCACTTTGATGCTCCACACTCACCCAGCAACAGACAGCTGAACAGGGCTGGAACCCAAGGAGGTGTGGATACAATAAAAGCCGGTACTCAGTCACCTCTGCACTTCCCGTTCAGCCTTTCCTCTTTGAGCTGCTTATTTGAAATCACTGGACTCAATAGGTCTTGGTTTCTATTTTTAAATAGAAACTAACGTCCATACACTGCCTCAGTTTCCTTCATTCTCTACCTTGCATCTTTGTTCCACTTCAGGGCCCTTGCCCAGCGTACCATTTCCCATCTGGCCATCGTGTCTCCTTAGAGGCTTCTCTGGACCGCGGCAGTTGATGGGACTTGGCTTGGTTTTATTTTTGGTTTGTTTGATTTTTTGTTTTGTTTTTTTGTTTTGTGACCCTGACACTTTTGAGGAGTACCTGTGATATTTTGAAAAATCTTCCTCTTGTAGTTTGCCTAATGCTTCTCATGATTACTCCAGAGTTTGGAGATTTCAAGAGGAAGGCTACAGAGATGAGTCACGTCATATTGTGGGGATATGACATTAGCATGGTTTGTCACTGTTGTTGTCAGTGCTGATTATATGATGGAGGTAGCATTTGTCAATTTTTCCCACTCAAGGGTTATTCCTTTTCTTTTTCCATAGAACGTATTTTAGGAAGGAGGTCAACATTCACAGCCCATATTTAGCATGTGGGCTCCTATGGTCCACCTCCTCAAAGGTGTAGAATCTACATAAATGACAAAATTCTTCTGCACTGGAGAGCTTTCTTTTGGAACAGAATCTCACTGCATAGCCCAGGCTAGCCCCAGTTTCTATATATATATATATGGGTCAGTACATACAATTGCATTAAACTAAGTCTGAAATGTATGTATTTATGGCATCTTAGTATGTATTCTGCCTTGGTGTTCCTCAAATTCACATTGAAAAGATCGTTCTTTTCATGAGAGGTGATTTTAGACAAACGTGTCCTATCCTTTACTTGTCCTTCCAAAATCACGAGAGATATTTCGGCACCCTAAAAACACTCTTATACTTCACCTGTCCATGTGCTCCCTCCCCACATCCGGCTCATATTTGTTTACTGCCTCACAGCTGTGTCCTTTTCAGAGCCTTTATAGGATTTTCAGGCATGTTTCTCTTTCACTTGGCCGTGTGCATGTAATACTCATTCGTGTCTTCTCAGGGCTTGGTAGCTCATGTCTCTTAACCAGTCAATAATATTACAATGAATTCATGCATAGTGTCATCTCATTCAATAATCTATTGAAGGGCATCTTGCTTCTGGTGTTTGTTGATTATGAATAAAACTACTGTAAATATCCATGTAGGCATAGGTTTTTGTATGGGTTAGGTAAATATCTAGGGAAGCAGTTGCTGCATACAGTAAAATTGTTTTTAGCTTTATGAGAAGTTGTCTTTCAAAGTAACTATGCCATTTAGTATTCCCACAAGCACTGAATTGGAATTCTCATTTCTAAACAGCTTCCAGAAGTTACTATTTCCAAGGCTCTGGAGCTTAGCCATTCTCATTGTTGGTGCGATGATATCTTGTTGTGATTTTAATTCGCAATTTCATGGTGACTAATGATGTTAAGCATCTTTTCATTTGTTTATTTGCTATCTATGATCCTTTTGGCTAAATGTTCCTTAGATTATTTTTCTCATTTTTCAATTGAGTTCTTTTTATATACACCTCTTATATAGTTTGTATTTAAGTCCTTTGTGAAAAAAAATCACTTTTGAAGTGTTTCTTTTAGTATATGGCTAGTCTTATATAGTAAAAATTTTCTTTGAATCAAAGTCTAACTTAAACTTTTTGTGGATTTTGCTTTTTGTGTTGAACCTGAAACCTGTCATAAAGTATAGGTTGCCTCAGTTTTCTCTTCTATTTTCTTTTGGATGGTTCATAGTTTCTACTTATGTCTACGATATATTTTGAATTAGTTTTATAACATATTAAGGCTTGTGTTCATGGTTGTTAGGTTTGTGGTTCAATATTCACATATGAATATTCAGTTGCTTCAGTACCATTTGTTGAAAACATTGTACATCCTCTTTGAGTTGACTTAGCACCTTTGTCAAAATTTAGTAACACTGTGTGTGTGTGTGTGTGTGTGTGTGTGTGTGTGTGTGTGTGTGTACGTGTGCATGTCTGTGTGTAGTTCTATATCTAGATGTTGTATTTCTGTATAATTTCTAGTCTCTTCCATTAATGCATGAATCTTTACATTTAGCAATACCACATTGTCTTGAATGTGATAGCTTTATATATAGTCTTGAAAATAGGTCATGTGAGTCCTCTAACTTTGTTTTTCTTTGGATTTGCCAGGTTCCTTGGGTTTGGGTTTGGGTTCAGTTTGGTTTGGATACAGTGTCTCATCAGGCAGCCCTCGTGTTCCATATGTATCCCAAGCTGACACCAATCTTCCTGACTCCACCTCTGAGTGCTAGGACTGCAAGAATGAGCCACCATACCCAACTTCTGAGGGCTGTGGGAGGATCTTTGATGTGTCATTTAGATTAGGTTTGTCAATATCATCAAAATATCTTCCTAGGTTTTGACTGATAATGCCATTTATCTATACATGAAGTTAGGAAAATTCACATCTTGACAACACTATCTTCAGTCCATGAACATGGACCTGGACCACCTCCCCACTTACTGTGATCTGCTGGAGTGCTTTCATCCATGTTTCACAACTTTTCTTCACATATCGTCCTGAATACATTCTATCAGATCTATATTGAATACTTCAATTTTCCCATTTCCCACTGCAGCTTTATAAAATTCATATTCCTATTTGTTCTTTCCTTCTGTATAGGAAAGCAATATATTTTTATGTATTTACCATGGACTCTGTGTCCTTGATATCTACACTAACTAGTTCCCAGCAGCCTTTTGTGAGTTTTTTTTTCTAAGTGTTCTATATATGTTATTAGGTTATTTGAAAATAAAGGCAATATTATTGCTTTCTTTATCATCTATATACCTTTTATTTCTTTTTATTATCTTATTACACTAGGTAAAATATCCAGGAAGATGTTGAATATTGAAAAAAAGACATCTTTTCCTTATCCCTGACAATAAAGGAAAGCACGAAGGCTCTCAAAGTTAAACTTCGTGTTAGACCTACGTGTTTCCTATGCTTTCTCTATTCACTTAGGTAAATTCACTTCATTTCTTGCTTTATGTGAGTTTTTATCAGAAATTGATATTAAGCTCTGTCAAAAGCTTTTCTGCATTTACTGATGTATTCATAGGGTTTTCCTTTTTCTATTGGTTTTTTTGTTTGTTTGTGCTTTGTGAAATGAATTGCTTTTACTTACTTACAAACATCAAACTAGCCTTGCATTCCTGTGGCAAACCCCACCTTTCCATGATTTGCTATTCTTCCTATACATTGCTAGATTTGGTTTGCTGCATTTTAGGCTATTTGGGGTTCAGATGTATGATGGAGTTTGATATTAGTACAATGATAGTATCACAGAATGATCTCCATGGCAGGAGTCTTGGGAAATTACTGTTATTTTTTTTCTTTAGTGTTGGTAGAACTCTAGGACTGGTATGGCTGCATTTTGCAGTGGAGGATTTTAAATTACTGATTTCATTCCCTTAATAGAAATATGGTTATTTAGATTGTCCATTCTTTTCTTGAATAAGATTGTGTGTTCTGTATCTTTTAAGGAGTTATTTCATCTGAGTACCACATTTCTGACCATACAGCTGTTTGTAATTCCTTATCTTTCTGGTCTGTTTTGTTTTGTGAAACAAGATGTCACTTTGTAGCCCAGGCTATCTTAGGATTTACTGTGTGACTCAAGGTCAGCTCAGGTTGAAATCCTCCTTTCTCGGACCCCCAAGCTACTGGGATTATAAGCTTGAGCCACCATGTCAGGCCCCTCATTACCTTTCTTACTCTCTGTAGGGTCAGTAGAGATGGCTCTCCTGTCATCTCCAATGTTAACATGTGTGTCTGTTGTCTCCTTTTCTCCCCTGTTACTTTTGTTTGTTTGTTTGTTGTTAGTTTTGGTGGGTTGTTTTGGAGGCAGGGTTTTAACTTGGCACCCTCAAAGACCTAGGAAAAATAATCCTCCTGACTAAGACTACCAAGTAGCTGTGTCCACAAGCCTAGGCCACCATGCCTGGCTGCCCTTCACTTTCCCTGGAAGTAGTCCTACTGTGTGGAACAACAGTAAGTGAGGCAAGTTGGTCTTCAGTAAGGGTTTTGTTTTTTTTTTCTTTTTTTCACAGATTTTTCTCTTCGGCTTCCAGTGATATAACATTTCTTTCTCCCACTGATCCTCTACTCTCACCAAACTCCTGTTTCTACCTCTTTCCTCGTGACATTTTAGACCAATTTCTTCATAGCCCTGTCCCTTGTTGATTAGTTTTCCCTTAGGAGACTGGAGTAGGGATGAATAGCTTTCTCAAAGTAGGAAAAGTTTTCAGAGCTGCACACAGGCAAAGTGCTTACCCCATGGAGGGGAGACTTTTGCTACTGAGAGGATTCCAGGTGTGTTTTAAAATAATTAATGTCAAGAGGGACCCAGGAGGGGTGTTGAGGTCACTAGGAAAAAAGTAATAAGATACAATGGTTAATGTGCCCACCTTCAGTCAGGATCAGCAGGATGGTTTTTGTTGGATTTGTACCTTGGAAAGCTTGGTGGAGCTCCTGAGGGGGAAGGTCATCAAATACACCACTCTCAGACTACACTGCATTCAGCCTCCAAAAACAGCTGAAGCAATTTATTACTTGGATGTTTACACCCATTTCTGTGACCGGTGGCTTCTGATGCAGATAAACAGGTCTCAGGTACTTGAATTCCCTGGGTGCACCTGATGCTTAAGAATCCACAGTTGCCCACATTTGGCAATTATTCCTGCGATTTAAGCTTTGGATGTATTGAAAAAAAAAGTAATTGATTTTTTTATTTGTCTGGCCTTTTCTTATTTTAAACATGGCAGTGACATTTCCATACTTGATATTGGAAGTCCCTTTGTGCTTTTTTCATACCTCAATGAATCACTATGAGTCACTGGTCTGTTTCTGTGGATGTGGGGTATAACTCAATACAATATGACCACAGAAAGGCAAACTCAGTGAGCAACAACAATCACAAATACCATGAGTCACTAGTGGCAAGATGGGTTTAATCCTATAAACACTTTGTTCGCTGCAAAAACTGACGAAAGTCTCCTAGGGACCCCTGCAGTCTTCAAGGCGTCCTGATTAAAAAGGGGTGACACTTTCAAGAAAAGAAAAGCATGATGCACACATTTTCTTCTCGTGAAATTTGTTTCTCACAAATGAAGAAGTTATTTCTTACCAATTTTTCTTCCCAAACTGCCGAAATATCTGTGGATTACTGGATAAAAAAAAATTCAGAAAAATTGCATTTGGAGAAAACCCTTACTGAGTGGGTTTTGCAGTTTTCACTTAAAATGTGGCATCTTGTAAGAGAAAACAATATTAATGGTGAGTTCAAGATAAAATTAGGTTTCACTTATCCATGTGATATATAATATCCACTTATTATATTATCATTATATATAATTTATCCCAAATACCCCAGAATACAAACATTATTCCCTTTTGAGCGGCGCCTTGGTCTCTTTATGATGTTATAGCAGGACTTACCATATACTGAGAAGCATACACACAACAGAAATATATGGCTCACAGTTCCAGAGGTTGGAAAAGCCGTGGGCAAGGTGATGGCAGATTTGGTGAGGGTCCGCCTGCTGGTTCACAGACAGGAACTCCTCACCATGTTGTGGAAGGGGCTAGACAGCATTCTGTAGAGAGTGGTCCTCTTTAGTGAATAGCATTAATTCTACTTAATAAAAATGGAGTCCTCATGATCTATTCACTTCCTCAGAGGTCAAAGCTTTTAACATTATCACATTATAGCTAAGATTTCAAGGTACACATTTTTAGGAACACATTCAGACCATAACAAGAGCTATTGTGCATCATTGTGAGTGTGGTCATCTCCATATGCTTGAAACTTGCTGTAGGGAATGGATTTGTTCTTCAAGGACTAAAAAAGCTTTCCCTCTCCCTTCAAACGGGATTCCCTTTCTGACTGAAGCCATGATAATTGTGCCAGCACTGACAAAATAATTCACCATTTGTGTCTCGGCCAGCATTCATAATCAGAATCTCTCCTCACCTCTACATGCAAAAATCACATGTAATATGAAATGCTTGTCACCTCGATTCCATGCCCAACCTCATAGGAGGAAGTGTGGTATATATACTTGACAAAAACAGGCTCAAGTGTCTTATGGGAGAGACTCTTACTTATCAGCTGATATTGTGTTGGCTAGACCCTATTCCTTGGAGAAAAGAACATTGTTCTTTCAAGAGTATTAGACCTGTGCAAAGAAAGGGACTTCTGAAACACTCTTTGATTTGTCAATTATAGATCTCTCTAGGCCAGGCATGATGGCACATGAGTGTGAGGCTAGCCTGGGCTACCTGGAAAACTCCAGGCCAGCTTGAGCTACCTAGCAACAGGAAAGAGGCTTGGGGAGAGAGAGTTTTAACTCATAAAAAGTGATGTGACACCAAACTATATTTTTATTATATTTCCTATGTGTATGTGTCCATAATGGGAGGCATGCACTTATGTATGTGGAAACCAGAGGTCATCATCATGTGTCTCCCTCATTTGATCTGAACTTTATTTGAGACAGGGTCTCTCACAGAACTCAAAGCTCTCCTATTCAGCCAGACTGGCTGGCCAGTGAGCTCCAGAGATCCTCCTGTCTCTGCCTCCCCCGTGCAGAGATCACAGACACGCACCTTTTTATATCAGTTCTCAGGGTTGAACTCACACTTACATGGCAAGCACCTTACTGACTGAGCCACGACCCCAGCTCCCACACTGTGCATTAAAAAACAAATAGGTTTTATGAGAAAATGTTTCAGTATGCAAGTGTCTTTTTGACAAGAATATGTTTTATTGTGATAAACCATATATGACACAAATGTGCCTTTTTATCATTTTAAAATGTACAATTCAGTGAAATGGAAGACAGCTAAGATTCTTGGAAACCATCACCATATGACCATCCTTCTCTCAAACTTTCTCATCTTCCCCAGATAAAACATTGCACCTATTAAATTCTCTACCCTTCCCTCCTCTCAGCACCTGGCAGCTGCTATTCTACTTTTTTATCACTATGAATTTGATTGCTCTAATATAAATAAAATTAGGCAACCTATATCCATTTAAGATTTATTTTACTTAGCATTATATCTTCAAAGTTTATTCGTGTTGTAGTGTATGTCCTGATTTCCTCCTTTTTGAATACTGGCTAATCCTCTTTGTGTGTGACTGCTAAGTTTTGTTGTCATTCACACGCCAGTGGGCAGTTAAGTCACTCTCATCTTTTGGCCACTGTGAGCATGCCTTGAACATGGCTGCTTAAGTACCTATTGAATTCCTACTTTCCATTTTAGGGGTAGGAAATCTGAGGTGGAATTTCTGGATCATATAGAAATCATGGGTCCTACTAAGTAACCACCATACCAGTTTCTACAGTGGCTACACTGGGTATGAACTGGCACCTTGATGCAATCTTCATGTGCATGTCTCTGTGACTTGGCAATTAGCACTAAATAAGATGTCTTGGTCACACTTCCTCCGCCCAAGGATCAGGGATCACTGCAGAAGAAGAAACAGAAAGGGTGTAAGTGACAAAGGTGGTGGGTGACTACAAGGAGACAGTGTCTTCTGGACACAACAGGTAAGCTAGGTAAGCTGCCATTTGAACTCACAGTGTTTTTGACAACATGCACGAGATTTATGCAAGCCCAAGCCAGACCAAATTCCAACATGGAGAGGGGAGATGTACATGAAGTCCCTCCCCAGCCTAAGCTGAGCATAAAACCCTTCCCTAGCCTAGGAGCTAGTGGCAACTGATAGCAGTTGAGAGACAGAGAGTCAGTTTTCTTTAAGAGTATATCCCTGGCAAGTCAACCACACTGCAATGGAAGAATACCCCTGGCAAGTCAACCACACTGCAATGGAAGAATATCCCTAGCAAGTCAACCACACTGCAATGGAAGAATACCCCCTGGCAAGTCAACCACACTGCAATGGAAAAATATCCCTGGCAAGTCAACCACACTGCAATGGAAGAAAAGATCCCTGGCAAGTCAACCACACTCTGACAGAAGGCCCCACATCCAGGAACAAATGGGCAGCACAAATTTGCCTCAACAGGTGTAAAAAGAGAAGAAAAAAAAGACACGAAGTCAGGTGGGTAGAAAAGAATGGGTAGATTTGGAGGAGTTGAGAAATGGGATAAGTATGATTTTAAAAATTGTGTTGAATTGTCAAAAAACTAATTTAAAAGGTTTTTTTAAGATGAGGGAGAAATGATGTAATTATATTATAATCTCAAAAATAAATAAATAAATAAAAAGAAAAGAACCAAAGTAGTCAATACATGAAGAATAAATTCAAGCCCCATAAAAGAATGTTACCCCATAGTGTGAATGAATGGATGTAAATTCTATCAAGACATGAACTCTAAAATGCATACAATTGGGCAACAAAAATAGGAAGTAGAAAAATGCGTATGACATAATATTAGTTACTCAACATTTTGAAATATCCAAAACAACATTGTATATAATTTTTAGTTTATTATTTATTTTACTTATGTGCATGTGTGTGCATCTGTGTGTGAGCATACAAGTGCAGGTGCCTGCAGAGGCCAGAAGAGGGTGTTAGATATGCTGTCCATATCTTGCTACAATCCAATTTTTGAGAATAGATATTCATGGAGGATTATCTGAAGGAATGCTATTCATCTGTTCTCTGACAATCATAAATTTTACCAGAGTCAAGTCACACCGTCGGACTGCTGCATATCTGAATGCCATCATTCTGATCGTTGTCGTATTTACTTGACAGAATTGAACTTCACTGTCCTATATTGGCTTACATTGAGGAATGCTGAAAGAAGCAACCAAGCAAACTTTGCTCTTGAATTTATTACTGGGATAGAGTCCAACATGCTATTCTCTGAATCAGAAAGTGTGAAATTATAGGTGGTTGTGAACCACCCGGTGTGGGTGCTGGGAATCAAACCCAGGTCTTCTGCAAGATCATCAAGTGCTCTCAACCACTGCACCCACCATCTCACCAGCCCCAACACTGCATATTACTTAGTGTCACATACAAAAAATGTAAATATAAAACCATTGATTGGAATTGCTCTAGTAGTTTGAATCTAGAATGTTTTCCAAAGGTCTTTGTGTTAAAGGCTGAGTGCCCCAGGAGGGACGCTACTAGGAGGTGGGACCTAAGGAAAGGCACAAGTGTTTGAAAGGAATTAGAGGATCCTGAACAGTTCTTCGTTCTCTTTTGCTTCACGGCTAATACTTTCCCACACACCCCCACCAGGAAGATACACATCCTCACAATCAACCATAGACTAAGCCTCCCAAATTGTGAGCCCAGACCAATCTGTTTCGTTTATAAACAATTTAGCACAGGCATTTTGTTATAGGAACAGAAAACTAACAGGAATGGTACCAATGTCAAGAAAAGTGACCATCTCTGGAGAGAGAAGGGCAAGAAAAGAATGAAAGCAGGGAGGGGGAGGGAATAAATGTCACCCCTAACACTTTATGATGTAAGCTAGGCAACAGGAACACACTCAGTATAACACACCTTATTTATTTCACAGTAAGGCATTTTAAAAAGACAGAAACAAGGAAGTATACTGTTCCTGAGTCCCGAGACAACTGGTTTAGGAAAAGTGTGTCTATTACCCACAAGCTGTCAAGCCACTGGTGTTTCTCCATGTTATTCTGCTTCCTGTAAAATGGTGGCAGAAGTAGATACTGGGAGGCAGGGATGACAGGATGCCTTTAAAGATCTTAGCATATTTCTTTGTGTCAAGGGAGAATGGCCTCTGTTCAAACACGCCTCACATAGTCTTCACCTTCTTTTCATAAAGTCTTGCCCTGTCATCTGCCTGATTAGTTGTCAAGGTGTGTGTATCGGCCCCTCGTGGAAACAGAGAAGAGATGTGTTCTGGCTACTTCAGATGGATCTGCTGTCCATATCTTGCTAAAATCCAATTTTTGAGAATAGATATTCATGGAGGATTATCTGAAGGAATGCAATTCATCTGTTCTCTGACAATCATAAATTTTACCAGAGTCAAGTCACACCGTCGGACTGCTGCATATCTGAATGCCATCATTCTGATCGTTGTTGTATTTACTTGACAGAATTGAACTTCGCTGTCCTCTATTGGCTTACATTGAGGAATGTTGAAAGAAGCAACCAAGCAAACTTTGCTCTTGAATTTATTACTGGGATAGAGTCCAACATGCTATTCTCTGAATCAGAAAGTGTTTGGGCTTGGTTTGGTTTTGGTTTTTGTTTTGTTTTGTTTTATGAAGACCCAAGGGAGACATTTTTCTCAGCTCAGCAAGATGGAAACTTTAAGCAACTGAGTTGTCTTTGCAAGTTGACAGCTGAGCACATTTCCCTACTTACCTCAGCCTCCAGAAAATGCACAGTTTGTTCTGTACCCATCTCTAGTGGCTCTATAAAATAATTTGGCACATGTTCCTGAGAGGCAGGTATGTGACTCCTGAAATGGTATCTTACCTGTGTTATCTCCTCACTCTAAAGTTTTCAATGATTCATTTCCCACATCACTTTGAAAGCTGACTCAAATCTTTTATGAAAAAAAAATGTGGAGAAGGGGGGAACAGGAGGCTAGAACAAAAACAAGCATGGCATATTAAGAATTAAGTCAACAAAACTATGCCTTGTTTCCTTTTATTACCAGAAGCACCTTGTGCTCAACTTTATGAATATCACATGGCTAGTCAACATTTGTTACAATTCAAAAAAAAAGAAACCTTAAATGTCTCAGCCTAAAACCATTGTATGTCCTGCTTGTTCGTGGCCTTAAAATTGAGCTGGAAATGAGAAAAGTCCAAGGAACCACTGAAAAGCAAAAGTGAAATCTTTGATACTCTGACTAATAATCAACAATTTCCAAAAAGGAATGTCTGGGTTGCTATTCAATCCCACTCAAATGTCATGTGCCTTATTTGGGTAAATCCCAGATTTTAATCAAATATCTCCCCATCTACAATCACTAGCTTATAATTTGTCTTAGGCTAATATATCTTGAAATATAAACAAAAAGATAGATCAGAGAGAAAGAAAGATCTGGAACTGGGGAAACTATACTTATATATATTTCTTAGTGCTCATAAGCATATTAACAAGAATAATTTAAATATGTCCAGTAAATATTTTTATTCATTTTTTAGAATTTCATGCATATACACAATGCAGTTTGATCACATCCATCCCATTCCTTCCAACTTCCTCAAACCCCCTTCTTCTATGTCTCCTTATGTCCTTTTTTTCATAGCCCCACTTGATCCAACTATCCAGTGAGTGCAGAGTTATCCATTGGAGAAGTATGGGCATCTTGCCAGGGTCCTCCTCCCTAAAGAGCAGTGACTCTCTTAATCCATTGAATATTTTAAGTACTATGTTAGCTTTCTGTTACTATAACAAACACCTGAGACCATCAATTTATAAATAGAAAATCTCCCAGTTTTGAAGTTTGTAGTCCATGACCAGCTGGGTCTATTGCTTTGGACCTGTGATGAGCACACAGCAGGAGTGCATAGCAGTACAAAATTACCCCAGACCAAAACATGAGAACAAGGAAGAGAACACAGTTCTTTGCAAGGCCATGTCCCCAATGACCTACAGACCTCACACTAGGCCACACCTTCTAACGGTCTCATCACTTCCCAAGAGCAGTCCCACAAGAAATAAACTTCCAACACACAGATCTCAGGGGACATTTTGGATCCCAACTATAGCCAGTTGATAAATAGAAGTCATTTGCATTGATTTACTTCTTGATAAACTTTGTGTTAAAACTGTTCACATGGACCAATATATACAAGTCAAACACATAGTGTTGAATGGAAGAAGACAGACTCAAAAAGCATGCTTTTAGTTTTGGAAAAGCATTACTCTCAGGATAGAAAACACGTTATCTGCAGATGAAGGGAGAAAATGGCTACAAAACGACACAGGAAAATTGATAGGATACAACAAGGCTCTTCTAAGCCTTGATTGTGTGACAGCAATATTTGTCAAAGAACAGAACTCTAAACAAGTGAAGATTTTACATTTTGGAAATAATGTACATGTTAAAAATTACTAGGAAAACGGAAGATTCACCCAGTGCTTGCTGAAAATATGGAGACTCTCCATCTTCCCTTAGCTAGTGAGTGAATCTACCTCTAAGGCAGGACAATGGGAGGAGGCTTGGGCACACAGTGCTGCAGCTTGCTCAGAACAGATGCTGCCAGCCAACACCAACACTACACTTTACTGTAAGGCAGGCAGAACCTCATGAAGGACCTTCAACAGCATGCACTTGGCAGTCACCAAGGGCGTTTTGGAATTGGCATGGGATAAAGCCCATTTTATAAGTGAGACCCAAGTCAACTCAAACAGGCACTGTATTTATTTCGTTGCCCTGGTCTAAGTATAGACAGTGCTGACACAGGTTGCTTCACCTTCCACCCATTTTGTTTTATTTACCCCAGTGCAATGTGTGTGTGTGTGTGTGTGTGTGTGTGTGTGTGTGTGTGTGTGTGTTTAAAGTAGGGAATGTGTAAATACTATAGTCTCTTGATTTGCAAACTACTTCCAGTCAAGTTTTTCCAGAAAGTATGTTTTGAGCCATATGAGTAGACAAACACACACCCTCAGGATGTAACTGTTGTTGAAGAAAAGATGACAATTAAAAGACACAGGGGAACTGGAGTGGAATAACAGAACAGGAAATAGGGGACCAGAAGACCTGGTTTGTTACTCTCTAGAACTCTGAATCACTGTGTGTGGAGAACATGATGGACAGAAAAGATTAAAGGCATAACTCACAACAGATCTCATTTCCTGTAGACTCCGCAGGGCATAGGATACCAAGCAAAAGAAGGAAACTGCCTGGCCCTGTGGATCATAATCCACTGGAAAAAATAAACATTAAATAAACACACACACAAATACATAGACATAAACCATGGTGAAGAGAAGCACAGGTGGCTTAAGAGAATGATGAAGAGCAAATATCTGAGATGAACTCCGGATTCCCAGTGAATCCCTTTGAAAGAAGTGGCATTTGATCAGAAGGCCAGTAAAAAAATGAGGCATTGACCAGGTGCAGTAGACAAGCCCCATGCCCACCCTTGGAATGGGAGGAATATCCAGCCTCAACCAGCTGATAGTCACCTATGCTGCAAGAAAACAGCATCCCAAAAACAGGGTGACTTAAGTTGAGGGAGAGGCCTTGACAGGGCCAGCTCACACAGCCCAAATAACCCACTCTTCACTCCGAAGATTTTAAATATATTCTAGGAACACTGGAAAGGTGTAAAGTTGAGTCAAATCATCACTGATATTCTAAGCCAAGAGCCATGCTGAAGCAGCAATGAGAGAGGGGAGGGAGAGAGAGAGAGAGAGAGAGAGAGAGAGAGAGAGAGAGAGAGAGAGAGAGACTCAGTCCAATGTAGTCTCAAAAATTAAAAAAATCCAGAGGTTTACATCATGAGATCCATGCCATTCTTTGCCTCTTCACAGTACCTGAGCCTGTTCCCTCTTCTGGAATAAAGGCTCCTAATGATCACCAAGAATTATTTTATGCCCAGTATTTGGAGCACAGTAGGTGTTCAGGATATATTCAATGAATTGAAATGAATTATACACAATATCTAAGCATGCAAATAAAGAGAATCCTAGAGGCAATTCCATACATGAATTCTGTCATGTCCAAAAGTTGCTTTGTCTCTAAAGCTGGGAGCCAGTGGCTCTGACATGTGCAAGGTTACAGATGTGTCTGGCTAGAGAGATAGTAACCTTTACAGATGTCATGAATATATGCTGATTAGACGTAACGCCGAGACTCTTCTGTCACGGCTCCAACAGTGGGAAGCTCAACAACAGACAGCACAGAGATAAAATTACAGGTTACCAGGGATTTTTTCTTAGTTCTTTCGAAAACCAAGACAAACACAGTAACTACAGGAGAACAGCCAACTAGCAACAGCACTTCCCTTCGGTGGATCAGGAAGTGGGATGACAATCCAAGGGCAGGCACTAAACTGAGCAGCATGTTTGAAACTAGAAACTATGTGTGTAGCAGTTGGCAGAGTCTTACAGGGAATCTGAAGAGCTCATGAGCCAAGGAGCCCTGACATAGAGGACAGCAGCAGAGAGGGGTTACCACAAGGTAACTGCTATAGAATGAATTATCCACTCCCCCCCCTTAGAAAATGTATAATTTGAAGTTGTAACCCTGCCTCTTTCAGAATGAGACCTTTCAGAATGGAGGCAGGGTCTTCACAAAAGTACAAAAGTTAAAATGGGATCGTGAGAATGAACTTGAATCTGATATAATTCATGTCCTTTCTAAAAGGGGACGTTTGACATGAAGATCTACACAGAAAGACAATGCCGTGTGAAGACACACAGAAGCCCAAAACAGGGCCTGGAGCAGTCTCTCAGCCCTCAGAAGCAAACCAGTCCACAGATAGATTTTTGTCTTGAACTTGACCACAGGCTTCTTTACACTGTGTGAATATATGTCACTGTGATTGGTTTAATAAAGAACTGACTGGCCAATAGCTGGACAGGATAAAGGGGAGGGCCAAACAGAGAATGCTGGGAAAAAGGGCCAAGTCAGAGGAGTTGCAGCAGATGCAGAGAGAAGCAAGATGGGTATGTAGTACTGAGAAAAGGTACCAAGTCATGTGGCAAAGCATAGATAAGAAATATGGATTAATTTTAAAATAAGAGTTAGCTAGTAATAAGTCCAAGCTATTGACCAAGTATTTATAGTTAGTATAAGCCTCAGTGTGTTCATTTGGGAGCTGCTGGCTGGACAGAAACTTCCACCTACACTTCTCTCTTCTAGAACTTCAGCAAAACCACTCAGTTTGTTATACTTTGGGCAGGCCAGCAAGCAAATATAAGTAACCTGAACAACAACAACAATAAAATCTCATTTGCCAGAAGATTAAAAAAAAATTAAAAGGAAAGACTGATTGATTTTGGAGGAAAGAGGGAAAAAAGGTTTCCTCAGACTTATATTTGTATGAAGTAGGTTATTTTGATAAAAATCTATTCATCAAAAACTTCCTAAGGTTGAGCCCAGGGATGATTACATTGGCTACTAATAAACAATAGTTCTTAACTCACACTGGCCATAGCCCATGTATTCCACATAAAACATCTCACTTGAGTCCTACAAAATAAGTTCAAATACTTTAATGATAAGAATAAGAGTGTTAGGGATTATAGAGAGATTGATCAATGATCAAGAGCAGTAGCTGAACAATCATGAGGACCAGGGGTCATACCCCAGAACCCACATTAAAAAAATGGGTATAAAGTGCACACGTGTAACCCCAGCTCCAACTGAGGTAGAGACAGGAGAATCACTGGGGCTTGCTAGTGTTCAGCCTCACTGGAAAAAAAAAAAGAGGAAAAAAGGAAACATATGCCCCGGGAGAGACCCTGACTTGAAGGAGTAGATAGGGATACCAGAGGGCACTGGATCCTTACATGTATATGTGGGTGCAATCCACACTCACAAAGACACATCCACAAACAGATAAATGATAATATGACAGATAGATAGATAGATAGATAGATAGATAGATAGATAGATAAAATTTTTTAAAGAAGATGAGTCTCAGAGATGTTTCCCTGCTTGCCTCAGGTTAGAGGTCACTAATAAGAACCAACCTAGTCACTCTGCATATATGTTACAGTTGTATATCTTGATCTTCTTATGGGACTCCTAACCGTAGGAACAGGGGCTGTCTCTGACTCTTTTACAGACTTTTGGGACCCTACTCCTCATACTGGGTTGCCTTGTTCAGCCTTAATATATGGGAAGTGTGGTGGTATTGTGTTCCCCAAAATATTGTGTACCTTAATAAACTTATCTGGGGTCAGAGACAGAACAGCCACAATATTAAACAGAGGATAGGCAGTGTTAGCATACGCCTTTAATCCTAGCATTCCAGAGACAGAAATCCCTCTGGATCTCTGTGAGTTCAAGGCCACATTGGAAACGGCCAGCAAGGTGACCCACGCCTTTAATCCCAGAAAGCGAGCCTTAATCCCAGGGAGTGGTGGTAGAAAGCAGAAAGGTATATAAGGCGTGAGGACCAGAAACTAGAGGCATTTGCCCTGGAGAAGCATTTGCCCTGGAGAGGCATTTGGCCTGGAGAAGCATTGGGCTGGTTAAGCATTCAGGCTTCTAGCAGCAGTTCAGCTGAGAGTCATTCGGATATGAGGACACAGAGGCTTCCAGTCTGAGGAAACAAGACCAGCTGAGAAGTTGGCCAGGTGAGATTAGCTGTGGCTCATTCTGTCTCTCTGACCTTCCAGTGTTCGCCCCAATACCTGGCTCAGGTTTGATTTTATTAATAAGAACTTTTAAGATTCATGCTACAGGGAAGGTGCTTGGTCTCACTACAACTTGATTCACGATGTTTTGTTCATACTCATGGGAGACTTGCTGTTTTCTAAACAGAAGTGGAAGAGGAGTGGATTAGGGAGATGGGAACAGAGGGAGGTTGGGGGAGGGACTGGGAGGAGAGGAGAGAGGGGAAACTGCAGCTGGGATGTGAAATACATACATACATACAAACATACATACATAAACAAACTCATTTTTAAAAAGCAGAGCCAGGATTACAAACTCCATCATCTCCCCCCCTTCCCATCCCGCCCAACCTCCAGTTTCTGAGAATCTGTGTGCAGGGAAATCTTGATGTCAGCAGAGCACACAGAAAATCTCTCTTAAGCATCAGAGATTCATGTAAGTTGGAAAGGATGGAAATTAGAATGTCTTCCTCGGGCTCAAGAGCAGCATATTATGAGATCGAAAGTTGATGTTGTCTTCTGCTGCTTCTGCCCCTCTTCCTCCTCCTCTCCCTCCTCTTCTTTCTCTTCCTCCTCCTCTTCTTTATCTTCCCTGAGTCTTTTGCCTGCCAATCCCAGAGCCAGAAATAATCCCCAAGTTTCTACATTACCGTGCTCTGCATAGTAAGCTGAATTACATGGGAAAAAATTGCCCCGTACTTATATGTGAAGATTTGTAGGGAGAACACAGAAAATGGTGACCAATGGGGTAGAATACAGAATGAAAATAACTGGGCTGGAGCAAGCTGCCACAGCCTACCAACAATCAGATCGTTGGGGAGTCAGTTAACAACACTGAACTTCAGTGACTACCTCATGGGTCTATCAATTTATATTTTAAAGTCTGAGTTGGCTTATATTTTAAAGCAGTGGCTCTTAGTCTGTAGGATTTGATGCCTTTGAAGGTCAAACAAGCCTTTCACAGGATTCACCTAAGACCATCGGCAAACACAGATATTTATATTATAATTCATAACAGTAGCAAAATCACAGTTGTAAAGTAGCAACAAAAATACTTTTATCATTGAGCGTCACCACAACATGAGGATCTGTATTAAAGGGTCGCAGCATTAGGAAGGTTGAGAACCACTGTTTTAAAGTATAAATAAGGTGACTCTTGTTTCAGCTCTAACATCAAAAATGCACAGCGGGGATGATGGCTCGTGTCCTAGCACTAGGAAGGCAGAGACAGGCATATCTCTATGAGTTTGAGGCCAGCCTGGTCTACAATGCAAGTTCCAGGACAGCCAGTGCTGTTACACAGAGAAACCCTGTCTTGGGGCGGGAGGTGGGGAGCAAGGAAGCTTATAAATGATCACTCATCCTTGCAAAAATAAAATATGAATAATTTAAGGATGTTCCCTAGAGATTATACTGAGAACTGCCATTTTGGAATAGTAGGTGACAGGAGCATCCAGAAAACCAGAGCTGAGACCTGCTTACCTGGATCAGGGGTCTGGGGAGCCTAAACTGGTACAGACATTTATGACATTTAAACAGTCACTCACATGAATTGCCAGAGGGTATGGAGTAACTTGGAAGCAAGAAATTGCTGGGGACTCACAAAGGCTCAGAAAACATTACTGAAAAAGCACAGAAAAATGTAAGAGCCAGAGGAAGAGTGAGTGGTGTGTATGTGTGTGTGTGTGTGTGTGTGTGTGTGTGTGTGTGTGTGTGTGTTGTACTCTTGAACTGAAAGCAACTATAACTGTCTGCAGTACATCAGTCCTATCAACACCTGTAGCAGGGGAAGGAGTTCTTGGGTCCCCACCATATACTAAGGATATAGATGCATCTGACGGTTGGTGAGGAAGGAGAATTTTTTTCTCAGTGGTGCAGCTACCAGTTAAGTGCCCACACACCTGTAAAAAACCTCTCATCCATGGTCCTGTCAACAACCCTAATGAAACTCATTGGGTCTCAGGAGATGTTGAATATGATTTCAATACATTACGCACATGTATGAAAATGTCACAATAAACCCATTATCATATAGAGTTAATACATGTTAATAAAAATGTTTAAAAGAAAAACCTGAGCGCTTCTACAGGAAGAAGCACAATTTCCCAGTTTTATCTGGAGGAACTTCACCAGGTTCTCAGAGTGAAAAGTGAAAATGGCCCCCCTGGTCTGCCATTGTGGTGAGGAGAGTCGCCAGAGTGAAACACCCACAGCAACCCTGTAACATGAGCCACAGGACAAAGACCATCTCAGAGCCTCAAACCCCCTCTCCACAGGAAAGGGCATATCTCCAATTGCAATTCCCTAACCCCTACCACCCAAAGGGAAAATAAGAAAGCCTGAAAACACCCATGGAGGCCATAGCCTAGGGACATGTGACTCTGGAAACTATAGGTTTTAGCAGAGATCTTCTAAAGCTTCCCTTCCCACCAGCTTTATGACATCATCAGAACTCAGTAGACTAAAGGTGTATTCCAGCTAAAAGTGCTGTAAGTCTAGATTCTTATTTTAGGAGTCCTTAGAGAAGCTGATAGTATGTGACCCAAACAAGGGCACTAAAGGAATTAAAATACAAACTATCATTTATTCTTAATTCCATTCTCTGAAACTTAGCATCCCACCCCTCTACTGGTAGAGCTCTGAGAATAGTGAATTTCCTTCCTTCCCTCAAATCCTTAGGTAAACCATCTTGTCTTTGAAGTCTTACTGTGTAATGTACAGCCAGCCCCCACACTCTCGATTTCCTTGTGTTGCTCTTTCCTCTCATTCTGTAGTTACACATATAACTTATTACACATGCACATTAATTATGTATTTTCATGATCTTTCTTAAAGATCTCCACGTAGTTTTTGTTGGTAGTAATGCTGCATTTTTAAAAATTTTGTGTGTGTGTGTGTGTGTGTGTGTGTGTGTGTGTGTGTGTGTAGAGAGAGAGAGAGACAGAGAGACAGAGAAACATATGCTTAATGAGGCCAGAGAGGGTGCCTGATCCCCTGGAGCTAGATTTGCAGATGGTTGTGAGCCACCAAGTATAGATGCTGGGATCCCAACTCTGGTCCTCTGGAAGGACAGTAAGCCACGTCCAGCCCCCGACTTTCCAGAACTTGGTAGGATGTCTATGACTACAGAAACTATGTGTCATCATGAAGGAGTAGGCTGCCCACAGTCATTATTTTTCCATAAAACACATCTCCCCCAAATCCCACAGGTGGGATGAGGTTCCCCCATCTAGATCTCAAGCTGCTGTGTGTCATCCACTCTCACAATGTGTTGCGATGAGTAATTGATTCATCTCGCCCCCCCCCCAATTTTCCTCTGGCATCATTAGTAAGGGTTGCTTTGGTTTCAAAAGATAGAGCCCCACTGTGATGATTAACCTTAGTTGTCAACTTGATTGGATTGATTGATTGATCCGAGGTTAGGAAAGCCCAGCTCTGGGTGTGGTGGCGTTTCCAGAGACACTCACATCATGAGTGCTCTGGCGTAGTATATGGATTAACTCTCTGACTGACTCATAACATGACAACATGATGGAACTATTGGGAAATGGTTAAAAGCAGAATAGGCCTACTAGGAGAAAAATTCACTGGGCACGTTCTCAGCTGCTTAATCTTACCCCAGTTGCTTCCTGCTGTGTCTTTTCACTTCCTGTGCACCAAGAAGTGAAGAATAACCTCCACCACATGTTCCTAGCCCCACAAGCATCTGGGGCTAAGCCACCATGGACCGAACCCTCTGCAATCCAAATAAGTCTTTCCTCCCTTAGGACCTTCTGTCACACATCAAGGCAACAGTAACCAATAGGGTGAGCGTGCCAAGACCCAACCAAACAGCTCAAGAGCATGGCAGGCAAGTCACGACTTCAGTCCTGCCCGTTGCCCAGTGTGACCAATGTCCTCACCAAGACTTCATCATACCTAGCCATCTTCCCTATAGCACAACAGGTACGTGCTGAGGCTTCTGTCTCTCCAGCCTGCCATGAGGTCAGCACCTGTGCTGAGGCATCATCCCTGACCATTGTGCAACACCACCAATCCACCCAGTCACACAAGTACGGCTCAAAAACAAACAACCTAGAGTGCAGACTAGAATAGACGCATTGCCCTTTGTGGTGGTGTTTGCTTGACTGCTCAGTATGTATGTGTTCATTGTATTATTTTATATTTATTATGCCTTTTTTCTAACATTTTAGTGGTTTAGTTTTTTTGCCAGTAAGTTATTTTTATACCTACTTGTATTTTCTGTGTTGTTAAGTGACAGTGTTTTAACCTCTGTATTACCAGAAATAGGCCTTCATTACCATCCCTCACTTTAATACACCCATAAGGAAAGCATGCTTTCTACATTTATGCATGTAAAATAGTCTCCCTGCCACTTCTCACACCTCCAGCCCATATCCTTCCTTCTCATCCATACTGTGCCCCTTTCCTCCTTTGCCCATTCCTTCTTCACTTCTCTGCTTCAATACTGATACCTTTGCTCTTTAAAAATACTCTCCTTGAACCATACTTCTTCTCCAACCACACACTGATGACACTGTTTCTGCACCATGACAAGTACACAAGTCAATAGCAAGAGGGTCCTCTGCAACTAGGGCAAAAACAGCAATGCTGATAAATAAGGGAGGGAGTACTACTGTGACTTCTGCCTAAGTTGCTACAGAAAATTAATTCCTAGGAAAACTATCTCTCCAGGAGGCCTCACAGGATATAAAGCAAGCTAACAAATAAAGTTGGTTTTTAAAAAAAAAAAAAAAAAAAAAAGCAACAATAAAATAAGTTAAAACTAGGAGACACAGCCAGGCAGCAGTGGTGCACGCCTTTAATCCCAGCAGTCGGGAGGCAGAGCCAGGCGGATCTCTGTGAGTTTGAGACCAGTCTGGTCCACAGAGCGAGGTCCAGGACAGGCACCAAAACTACACAGAGAAACTCTGCCTCAAAAAAAAATCAAAGAAGAAAAAAAAACCTAGGAGACACATTCATTCCGGCATATGGTATAAAATATTACAAGGGAACACAAAGATGTGAGTCTTTGACCCAGCATAGTTCATTCCCAATTCCTCAGTTCCTCTTCACCCAAGATAGTGACATTTAAAAAAAAAATGCAGATTCCGCCGGGCATTGGTGGTGCACACCTTTAATCCCAGCACTCGGGAGGCAGAGGCAGGCAGATCTCTGTGAGTTCGAGGCCAGCCTGGGCTACCAAGTGAGCTCCAGGAAAGGCGCAAAGCTACACAGAGAAACCCTGTCTCGAAAAAACCAAAAAAAAAAAAAATGCAGATTCCTGCTTTTAAAAAGAATCAATGACCATATAACACACTCAAATAAAACTATGCAAACTAAGGAAATCTATTCAAGACCTCAATAAGAGTTTCCAAAACAGACAGAAAGTTGGTACATTGAGGAGAAAGTCCAAAATATGGAAGAAAATTCAGCAAGGAAATTGAAACACTGAAAAATAACCAAACAAATTCTAGAAATCACAAAAACAATTTATCAACTAAAAAAACACATCAGAAAGCATCACCAACAAACATGAGTTTCATGAACAACAAAGCTGAGAAAATAACAAACTCAAACACACATAAAAGGAAAAAAAATATTGAATATGACCAATACCTCCAAGACATCTGGGATACAACCAAAAGACCAAAGTTGAGAATGCAGTCTAGAAGAAAGCTGAGAAAAAAAAATCAAAAGGAACAAACAAACTCTTTAATGAAATTAGAGCCACACATGTCCAAAACCTAAAGCAAGAAACCAACATCCAAACACAAAAAGCATTTAGAACTCTACCTAGAAATAGAGAAGAATCTGTCCCCAACACACCGTTGCCATGTTCCCTCCATGAACATGACATTGTGGCTAGGAAAAATAAAAATATGCTTTGATTGATTGGATCACATTCACTAGCCTAGCCCTGAGCCATGAGTGAAAACTTTCTAAACCCAGGTGGAAACAAAATGTGAACGGGGTATTCCTCAGGAGGAGAATACCTGAGGTGAAAATGAGGAGAACAAACATGGTATGTACTCACTCATAAGTGGATACTAGAAGTAAGGCAAAGGATAACCAGACTACAACCCACAGCTCCAGAGAAGCTAGTTAACAAGGAAGACCCTAAGAGGAACACATAGATAGCCCAGCAAAGGAGAAATAGATGAGATCTACATGAGCAAACTGGGAGTGGGGGGGGGGTAATGGAGGGCAATGAATGGGGGATGAGAACGTAAGGAAATGGGAGGGTCTAACTGGAACAGGGATAGAGTGGGAGAGCAAGGAAAGAGATACCATGATAAATGAAGACATCATGGGAATAGGAAGAGGCAGGGTGCAGGGAAGTTCTCAGGAATCCACAAGGATATCCCCACCTTGGACTACTGACAATGGTCAAGAGAGTGCCTGGACTGGCCTACTCTGGTGATCGGACTAGTGAATACCCTAACTGTCATCATAGAGCCCTCATCCAGTGACTGATGGAACCAGATGCAGAGATCCACAGCCAGGCGAAAGGCTGAGCTCTGGAAATCCAATTGATGAGAGAGAGAAGCAATTCTGTGGGCAGGGGATGTTGAGATCATGACGGGAAAATGTGCAGAGACGACCAGCCACACTAGTGGAAACCCATGAACTGTGGACTAATAACTGTGGAGCCCCCATAGGACTAGACTAGGCCCTTTGGATACAGGAGACAGTTGTTTAGCTTGAACTGTTTGGGGGGCCCCCAGGCAGGGAGATCGGGATCCATCCCTGATGCATGGGCGGGGCTTTTTGGAGCCCAGTGCCTAGGGTGTGACACCTTGCACAGCCTTGGTGCAGGGGGGAGGGACTTAGACCTGCCTCAGCTGAGTGTGCCAGGCTCTGCTGACTCTCCATGGGAGACTTGGACTTGGAAAATGTGGGGATGGGGGGTGGGTTGCGGGAGAAGGCTAGGGGATGGGAAGAGGGAAGAGGGGTGGATCTGTGGTTGGTATATAAAGTGAATAGAAAATTTCTTAATAAAAAAAAAAGAAAAGAAAATGAGGAGAAACAGATGCTGTACCAACTACCACCAGCAAAGACCAGCACAAATGGTCCCCTTGAGAGTGGGAACCTCTTCTTTATTGCCCTGTATCTTCATCTCTTGACATGCAGTGCAGCCACATGTGGCTTAACAACATAGCCACATTCTGAGAAACACATCAGTAACTAATTCATTATATGAACATAAACCTAGATGGTATAGGACAATCACTCAATGTGGCTTCTCCTTATAGTTAAGAGACACTAATGTACAACACAACATTTATAATTAGAAGTAGTATACTCTAAAAATAATAATAATGTAAAGTAATAAAAGTCAGTAAGTAGATACAGACACCAGTTACATAATTTATTGCTAACTTATTATCAATGCCAAGTATATGCACTGTGCTTTTCTATGATTGACAATGCAGGACTGTTTGCACCAGCACCACCACAAACATATGGGGAATGCTTTGTGCTTTGGCACTGAAATGGCTACAAAATCACTGGGTGATAAGAATTTTCAGGCCCGTTTTAATTGCCTGGGACTGATGTTGTATACGTAGCCTGTCATTGGTTAAAAGGTTGTTATTTCATGTGATTATCATAGCAAGAATGTAGAAGTGAGTTCAGTCTAACAAGTTACTCATTTGAACAAATTACTGCAGTCATAGTTATCATTAAAATTACTCACTGATACCTTGTACCCTAATTAAATGCATTATGTCTTCAAATGACAGGTATATGGTACTGGCCAATAACACCTAATGCCCACCCACTACCCCCTGGATGTGAATGATACTACTGTATAGCATATGGACCCTCTGGGACAGATCCAAAGCTTTGCTTATTATTATTATTATTATTATTATTATTATTATTATTATTATTATTCCTTTATGGTGATACAGCTCTCAGCTCCAAATATGGCCATTGGTGAAGCATTGCAGTCTTTTTAATCAGATCTCCCCGGAGATCAGACCTGGGATGCTGCATGAAGACAAAGCTAATGAGAAGGAAATGGAAATGTCACCCTCATTAACACATCCACTCACAGGAAGAAGAGCCAACCCAGGGTCCTGGTGAGTGTCAGAGGCCAGGTTCCTGCCAAGAACCTGAAATGAGTGTCAGAGAGAACAGTCACAGAGCCTAGGAGTGAGACTGGGGTACTTGTTGAACTGAGAAGTAAGGCAGAGGGAGAAAGTACTTCTGGGGGCAGACTCCATCTCAGCCCTACTCCCCGGCCCCCTGGGGGACTCCAAGGACTTTCTTGCAAGGTGATTGTGAAATGTGCATGTTGTGGTTATTGCTTATTTATTTTCCATTTATATTAATGTGCCCTTATTATGTGCAACTTCTAACCATGATAGACAGGGGTCTTCCAACCAAACAAGAGGGCAGATGAAGGTGCTTTCTAAAATGTACTTCTCTTATGTCCTTCAAACCCCTGCCAGCTCTCTCTACCTCTCCCTGTGTCTGCCTCTCTCTGTCTCTCTCCATGCATTCATACATGCTTACACACACACACACACACACACACACACACACACACACACACATACTGCATAAGGGGAGTCTAAATACACATTCTTCATGGATCCTCTTATTGCTATATCATACACACACACACACACACACACACACACACACACACACAGAGAGAGAGAGAGAGAGAGAAAATGAACTGGCTTGGCCAGAATGCTGACAAGATGTCCACACTGAGGAAGTCATGAGTCACAGCAGGAAGTGCAGCAGACTTTGCAGAAGTTCTGAGTTTAAGTCACATGATAAGAACTTGGGCACAGTGGTGCACCTACCCCTTCATTTTCCTTACCTGTTAAAAATAAAACAAACACATAACAGAGTCCATTAGTAATGAGGTCTCTGCCCTGGTATTAATTAAAAAATTAATAAGAAACAATAACCCTGTGAAAGCATGCATAAAAACCGTGTAATCCCAAGCCAAACTAAATCCCAGCATGGAGTGGGAGTTGGGCATGCAATCCTACCCCTAGCTGAGGAGCTATTAGCAATCATTAGCTCTTGAGATGGGGAGAGACAATTTCCTCTAAGTGTATAGCCCCTGCCAAGTTGACCACTCTCCAGAGGAAGGCCACACATCAAAGAATCGTGGGCAGCACAAACTGGTATTGAAGGGGGAAAAAGACACAAAATTGAATAGATAGATAAAGGGGGTGAATCTGGGAGAAGCTGGGTAAAGATGATCAAAACATTGTACAAAATTCTCAAAGAATGAATAAAATTTTTAAAAATTAAAACAAAATAATAGAAGGGGAAAAAAAAGAAATGAAAGCCCCTGCCAAAAGGGACAGATCACCTGTGTGCTTGAGTTCTCTGTGTGCAGCTCTGGCTAAGCAGAAGAGAAGAGACACTGGAGACAGACAAAACTGACAAGTTTGGAATGCCGGGCTTGGCAACGGCAGGAACCAATGCAGATCCGGAAAGATGGTGAAGGAGCACATGACTGAGAGAGCGTTCTGAGACTTGCAGCAGTTTTGTGACTGAGTGGGAGCTCTGGCATGGCACGGCTTAGCTATCTCAACTCCATCTTCACCTCTTCTTCCTGACCCTTCCCCAGTACATCTTCATGTGTAGTGTTTCCTATAGCAGGGGTATCTTGCCAGGACCTACCACTGGGGTGCATTGTGACCATGGCCATGTCAGGGACCTTATTTCTGACAAGGAAAGATCAAATACTTGGCTCAAACTGGATCATAGATGGCTGGACCCTCATGATGTTTCCATGAGATGGTGTCTAACAAGAGGGAAGAAAGGCATGCCTCAAAGGAAACTAGAGGACCCCTCAGGATGAAAGCAGACACCAGGAATCAAAAAAGAAAAAAATAGTGAAAGAGCAAAGATAGATGCTGTCGTTTATAGTTTCTGTCAGAAGCCTAAAATCCCGAAAGGCCAGGACCACATGTGCACCCACAGACAGTGTCAAGGCCACCACAGATCACATGTGCGCCCACAGACAGTGTCAAGGCCGCCACAGACCACATGTGCACCCACAGACAGTGTCAAGGCTGCCACAGACCACATGTGCACCCACAGACAGTGTCAAGGCTGCCACAGACCACATGTGCCCCCTCAGACAGTACCAAGGCCACCACAAACCATATGTGCACCCACAGACAGTGCCAAGGCCACCACAGACCACTGTGTACCCACAGGCAGTGCCAAGGCCACTGCACTTGCCTGGGTCCTGAAACAATTGTTCTCACTCAGGCTGGTTCTTCACTATCCTCTGCAATTCTCCATGAAGACTGAGAGCTCCCTGGTGATTAACCCTCACCACTACCAAGAGCGTGAATGGAATCTCATCATGTGATGAGCTTAACCAAGCAGCCATCACACAGAATACTGCGGTGTGAAATGGTCTACCAAACCGCATTAAAAGAATGATCGCTGTTGACTAGGGATAGCCTTTGGGGAATTTGCAAAAGGAGTACTGTGTGTGAGGTCAAGAGTTCAGATCTGAATCCTCCAAGGAACCTCCTGGTTTTTTACACCTAAGCTGGATAGCTCTGTCTTGACATCCCCTGACAGCTAAGCTCTCATTTCACCCTGCCTCCATGTTTCCAGTCCCCCATCAACACACCTTCACCTTCCTCAGGCACTTGACAGCCTTTCTATTTGAACGCAGCTGAATCCTTGAGACGGAGCCAAGGACTGCATCCCTGGTTGACAAGAGAACAGGCTCTTCCCACCTCTTTCTCTCTCCCCTCACCCCAGCCTCCGAGGCTGCCCGTAGCCCCTGCAGGTTAAGCAGAGAGGAGATTAGAAATTATCTAAATCACAACAATTCCCTGGCAGCTTTTGTATGATTGCAGGCTCTGGTGAACTAAACTGTCCAGCTGGGTAATTGAAGGAAACATATTTATTGAAATGCGTATGCTTACAGTTATACTTAGCCCCCGGATATCGCAAAGCTGACCTGAAAGAGAATAAAAAGCCCCTTGCAGCATTCCAAGTAATCACTCTGTACAGGCCCTTGGGGGCTTAACTCTCGAGTGTCAAGAGAGAGCTTTGATTTTCCACTCTCCTGGTGCCTCTCAGCTGCAGCCAGCTGCCAGCTGGGCTGCCAGGACTCAGGCAAAATACAAAAGTGGGACCCACCAGTGTGACATTTCCCCCTCATAAAAGGCTTTGCCCAAAAGGTCTCAGAGACATAGCCTTGTTGTTCAGTCTTCATTTCATGTTCAGAAAGAGCAGGGCTTTGATCAGCTGGGGAGTCTGCTCTGAGTGACAGCTACAGTAAGTCGCAGATGGGTTTCTGGATGGAGCACCTCATACAGAAGAGCCAAGCTGTACAAGGTCACCCCAGCCCTGCATATCTCCACTGAAACAGCTAGAAATGCTATCAGGTTATGGCAAAATAAAGCGTGTGTGTGTGTGTGTGTGTGTGTGTGTGTGTGTGTGTGTGTGTTCTTTTGGTTGCACACTAATGTTGTTGCCCAGCTATCTATGAAACCCTAGGTCCATAGTGTTCAAAACATCCAAGGTCATCAGGACATCAGGACATGTATCCTTCCAGATGTTGAAATCTTTTCCCTAAGGTCTTGTGACCTTAACCGGGATTCTGGTAGGTTTCAGTTGATAAGCCCATCCATGAGGAGCACGGGGGTTCCTCAGCTGAGAGTTTGGTAAGTCACCCTTGAGTTCGTGGGGAAAGTATGCCATGTGACAGTTGACAAGGGCTCTGGCAGCATTTCTGCAGGTATTTATTGCCTGAGTTCAGCTGTCAGCAGTGCTGCTGCTGGTAATGAGATCTCTTTCTACTAAATGGGCCTGGCCCTCTCACCTCTGGGATGACATACAACAGGCAGAAACCAGGCTGAAGAAAAACTTGTTAAGGCTTTATTGGTCCCCGGGCCAGCAATGTGTATGTAGGTAACGAGACACCATAGCTCAAGTCATAAAAAAATAATTTTTTGATAAAGGTTTCTGTTGGATCTGCATCCCCAAATCTGAAAGCGTTTCCTTGGAAATCGCCTTTTTGGGGAAAAAAAAAATCACTTATTGTAATACTTCCCTTTTCAATCTTATTTTTTTTATTGTTTGAGAGTGTCATTCATCCATGTGATGTGTTTTGATCAGATCTACCCCCATTCTGTCCCCTCCAGTTCCTCCCCTCCTGACCCTGCTACTCTCCCCTCCAAACTTCATGTGCCCCCCTCCCACTGAGTCTGCTTAGTGTTGCCTGTCTGTGTACAGGGGAAGGACCACGTTCCAGAAGGAAGGGGAGATTCTCAGCGTCTTCATGCTCAGAGAAAACTGGCTCTCCTTCCCCCTGCAGCCATCAACAGAAGAACTACAAATGACTAAGAAATGTGAGAATTTGTTTGTCATCTCCTCTCTTTTTTTTTTTTAATGTTCAGCATTCTTAGCCATCAGGAGGACGTAAATTAAAACTGCTTTGAGAGTTTTATCTTTACCCCAGTCAAAACAGCTAAGATAGAAAAAGAAGGAAAAAAAAAAAAAAGAACAGCAACAAAATAAATAAATAATGCTGGTGTGGATGCCGGGAAAGGGGAACACTTATTTCCCATTGGAGAGTGTGCAAACTGGTCCAGCTTCTGTGGAAATCACTGTGGAAGTTCCTTCAAAAAACTGTGAACAGATCTATCATATGTAGTATATCTTTTAAATTCATTGAGATATGTGAAAGTTCCCAAATATAAGCTTTAGAAATGTCTAAGTAGACCTAGGATGTTTAGCGTGGTTTTTAAGTGGGGTGGTTTTGTTGGGGGTTTTTGTTGTGGCCCACGCTGACCTCAGATTACATAGCCAAAACCTGACGTGGAACTCTGGATTCTCCTGCCTCCACCTCAAAAATGACGGGATTCCCAGCATGCACCACCGTGTTGCTTTGGGCCCAGGATCATGGTGCTGAGACTATTTCCTGGATCCATTTGTCATCCCCAAAACAAGATAAATGCCAAATGATACGAACCCCGTGGGATGAGGATGAGTATACAAACTGTGACAACAGGAAGAATGCACACTAGAGCTCAAAGTTCTTCTGGGTGAGGAGATGTGAAGAACAGCAGACACGGAGGCTGGGCTTCAGAGCCCGAGCTCTTCCTTCATAGGCCAGCAAGGGTGGCCCACACAGCTCGCGAGGAGGAGTCCCCAGTCTGTGGCGGCTGCATCTTGAGGAGCACTCAGACGTTGTTATTCGAAAGGACACCTGTGTGCTGTTCTTCAGTCCCCTGTACTGGGAGAGAGGCTCATGGCTTTCATTTCCCACTTCAGAGGGATTTGTTTGGTACAATGGACTCCATGAATCATATTTAAGGGAGTTAGGAGGACAGATTGACTTCAAGGATTTCAGCACATTGGCTGCTGGAACAAAGATGGATATAATCAATTACCAGCCTGTTTCAGAGAGCTTCCAAAGCAGTCTTCCAGGGCCTCTCAGCCGGAACACCTCGTCATCAACTAGTGGTGGTACAGGCTTCAGAAATCCCCTATCACAAGGAAATGGCTTTTTTGGAAAAGTAACTTCCATTCGCTGACCCTCCCTCCAAAGGGAGAATTTATTCTCCTGTAAGCAGGTCAAGTCAACAACGTAAACCCAGGTTTACAAAGTAAGTTACAGGCTATAAAGAAATTTTCTGGGCTGAAGAGATGGCTCACGTGGTAAAGCGTTTGCCGAACGAGCATGAGGAGTTCAGGTCTCCAGAGCTGACAGAAAACGTCAAGCATGGTGACACATTCCTGTAACCCCAACCCTGCGGAAGGGTGAAGACAGGTGGAGCCCATGGTCACAAGCAGCCAGACTGTCTGGACACGTCAATGAGAGGCCTCATCTCAAAAATATAGGGGGAAAAGCCAGGCATGGTGGCGCACACCTTTGTTCTAAACACTCAAGACACAGAGGCAGGCAAATCTCCAAGTCTGAGGCCAGCTTGGTCTACAAAATGAGTTCCAGGTCAGCCAGGGCTACACAGAGAAACCTTGTCTCAAAATAAATAAATAAATAAATAAATAAATAAATAAATAAATAAATAAATAAAAAGGTGGAGAGTGCTCAAGGAAAGATACTCAACATAAACCTGTGACCTCCACATGCTCCTGCACACATGTGCACATGTGCTCACATCCACTCTAACAAGCACGTACATATAGTACACACAACAAAACATACCCAAAAATATCCTACCATATTTCTATAAAGAGGAGTTCTTTACTGAATCTAAATGTGTCCTTTTCCAAAAACACAGTTTTAAGGACAATTCTTGGAAGATTTCAGTTACATAAAGTGGCCCTTATTTGTGGGGCCCATATATATCAGCAGGGCTGGGACGTTTAATACATTCATTCATAGGCTCGGTCTCCATGTAAAGACAAAGACTATGACTGTGCATGGGCTGTGTTGTCTGGTTTGTATGACCATAAGAGCTGATCCAGTTGAATGGCAAGAACTTCCACTAAGTGAAGTGTTTGCCTGTGTTGGAGTATTGATCCCTGAATAGACTCAATAAGCTTGTGCTAAGCACCTCCCATGCACCAACTATAACCACACACATGAATCCACACCCACATCCCATGAATGCATGTATGAGGCAAGTGGCATGAACTTTGGAAACTGACAATGGAATTTTGCTGATATTTGCAATTATTACCAACTTCCACTTCCTTGAGTGCCTCTGTTTCCACTCAAAGGGTCCCCCTCTGTCTTCCAGGACTCATCAAGTTGCGGTGTGATTTGGACACCCATTCTCTCCTGGACAGGTATTGAGCAGCCTTATTCGGTTCTCTCTCTGTCTCTGTCTCTGTCTCTCTGTCTCTGTCTCTGTCTCTCTCTCTCTCTCTCTCTCTCTCTCTCTCTCAGTCTTTCTGTCTCTCTCTCCCCCTCTCTATCTCTCTCTGAATTCATCTGAGTGCTTGTGATTCTAGGATTCTGTGTGTACCATTTAACCACAGTGTTCAGGCCACATCATGAAAGCTGTGCTTCTGCTCCAAACATGATGTTGGAAGTCCAGCTTTCCAGCTCAGACCCCTTCTGTGACCAGCCGTTTTCCCACCCATTCACTGGTGCCTAAGGTAGCTCCAATCATGCACTGTTGTGTGACTAACTTACAACATAGGGTCTAGTTTAGACATTGAGAGTTTACATGGGGCCATAAAAACCTTCTATCAAAGAGGCTAACAAAGCTTTGCTCCCTCCAGTATCTGCACACTTTCCCTCTGCTCCCAAGTCACTTTATTTGTAATAGTATGAGTATGACTCACTACAGTCACTAATTCAACTAGGCTACCTATCACTTGTCCATTTTTAGCAATTGAAGTTCCAGGTCCTGGCAACTCCCTCAGGCTCAGTAAACTGACATGCAAGCAGTATAGTTTGAATGTGTGCTAAAGGCTTGGTCCCCAACAAGACAGTATCAAGAGATAATGGGACCTTTAGAAGGAGGGGCTCCATGGAGGGTAACTAGGTCACTGGGTGCATTGCCCTTGAGCTATAGGAATGAGTGGTTAGAAGAGCCAGCCTCCAAAGCTCTCTCTGACTTCCTTTCCGTGTGTGATTCCATCTGCCATGAGGCTGTTGCCAGAAGCCAAACAAATAAGGCTGGCTGCATTAGTTTTACTGTCTGCTATGACGAACTCTCTGACAGGAATGAGGGAGGCAGGTTTATTCTGGCTTACAGTTTCAGGGGAACTTCAATCCATCACAGCAGAGAACACAGCAGTATTGGAGGCTCTGTCCATGATGATGGATGCCTGTGGCCGACTCCTCACACAGAAAACAAGCGAAGAGCAGGACTAGAGCCAGAAAGAACACAACCCTCATGGCTTGCCCCCAGTGATCTAATTCTGCCATCAAGGTCCTCTATCCCAAATGGCCTGCAACATCCCCAAAATGGCACCCTCAGCTGAGGATATTTCAGATTCAAGCCATAACTTCTGAACTTCCTTGCCTTCTAACCTCCAAATCTGTGAGCTAATTAAACCTCTCTTCTCGAATAGGTGGTTTTATTACAGTATTAGAAAGAGAAAAATGGTAATGCTAATAGAGCTGTCCTCCCATCTTCCCTTGCGTGATTATAATTTTCCCTGCCTCAACCAATCACTTAGTCTTTGGTCTTGAATGTCTACCTTTGCCCCATCTACTCATACCCGCTGAGAGCTTATGAAGTAGCCAATAGAATTCCAGATCTCCAGTCTCCAGCTACACACTTCAAAAGTATCAATGTTCCACGTAGGTACCCACTGTCACTTTGGAGACAACACATCTAAAAGGATTGGTAGTCAAAACTGAGATGCCACATTTAAACTGGAGAAACACTTCCACATGTATGAAGAAAGAAGGCCGAAAGCCATCCCTTGGAGCACTATTTTCAATGGCAAAACTGAAAAAAAAAAAACCTACTTAATTCATGGGAGGTAACATATAAATGAACTTTGTTAGATTCTTACTGTAGGCTATTCAGCCATGAAGAAGAACTGCAAAAACCTAACTCTTGATGCTGGGGAATTGATCAAGGCTCTCAGGTTCTACATTAGTTATTTTTCCCATTGCTTTGACCAAATACCTAAAAAGATTCAAACTAAGGGAGGAAGGTTTTATTTTGTCTTATGGTTCGAGAGGGCGCAGTACATCATGACAATGAAGGCGTGAAGACAGAAGTGGCTGGCAACTGTAGCTGCAGCAGCTTGTTCATACTTGGGAAGATTAGGAAATGGAGAGCAGGCTGGAAGTAGAGCCAAGCTATATAATTTCAAGGCCCACTCTCGAGAGACCTACTTCCTCCACCTAGCTCATCCTTTGACAAGAGTGAATGTATCGGAAAAACTGTCAGTCACGGAAGGGGACCAAACTGGAAAGCTGGCACAGCTTCCAGCAGCAGCAGCAGCAGTAGCAGCAGCACAGCTCCCGTGAGGCAACACAAACACCATGACCAAATGGTGTACGCAGAAGCCCGGAATTCCTAGCACTTCCAGATAGACTCAGGGAAGGAGCACTGAATGGAGCTAGTTCAATACCTGTCCAGGAGAGAGAAGGTTCCCAAATTACAGCCCAGTGTGTAAAGGTCCACAGCTTCCTAAAACAGCATGGTTAACTAGGGACTGAATGTTGAGCCTCATGAGCTCGAGGGAGGTATTTCGCATTCAAACGTAACAAGTATGTGGAGAAAGGTCAAGAAATCACACATCAAAACAACATGTTTGTCTCAAAGAAGGGAATTAGGTTTATTGGGAGCTAATCAACATTAACCAATGTTTCATTTAGGAAAATGTTTGAATAATAAATATTTATTTGAAAGAACATGATTGTCCCACTCCTCCCCATATCTCCCAATATTGTCATCCTGCTTGAATAATTCAGACTTGGATTCATAATATTAGTCCCTGGCATCTCCCTCCCCTCTCTTCTTGTCTAATCAATGAGTTTTTAAGCACTATCAAATCCTTCTTGAGACGGATGTTCAGATCAATGTCCTGGAAATTGCTGTTAATAGGCAAACGTTACCTGAAAGGAGGAGCAGATTAAATGTGCAAGCATGCAAATCAAAAAACAGATACTTAGACTTGTGTTCCACCCGCCCCTACACACTCTGCAGTGGCCTGAAAGGAAATCAGTAGGTGGGCAACAGAAAGAGCAGTGGTCTCCAGGAATCTGGTGGGGGTGGGGTGAGGCTTCAGAAGGAGGAAAAATAGGGGATGATAAGGACTAAACACAACTTTTGTTAGGTACTTCAACAGAAGAAACTAACGTAGAACAGGTTCAGTAGAAAACTCTGGGAAGGGTTTCAAACTCAGAACAAAGCCAATGTCATCTGCCTAAAAAGACCTTTGGAGAATGATATTAAAGGGAAGAGGGATGCCACAAAGTGGGGTTCCACAAACATGGTTTGAATAGATGAAATATGCAGATTAAAAAAACTGGCTCACAAGAGGTGCAGTCATCCATCTCTACTCAGGAGCAAGGAAGGCCATGCCAGACTTCATTTCCCAGTCTATGTTGCTCCCACACCATCCCAGTATTTGCCACTCTTTTGGGAGCTTCCACACCTTGAATCTTCTTGTTACAAACCCTGGTGGTCTTGAAGCATACCCACCAATTTCTGTTCCACTCCACTGTCTCAGGATCTGTTTGTAAGGCATGAATGTTCTCCGCCCATCTCAGCAGATACACCCCAGAGCTCAGTTGTTTCACACCACTCCTAGCAGAGAGGAAGGGTTGCCAGGGGCTGCTCTACTTTATCATGAAGCTTGTGATGCTTCCAAACTCCATCAGACTCCCCCTGGTTGTTCATAACGTTCTCTAGGAGCCTTGGGGCAACAGGATATTAGAAAGTATATCCAGTCCATGAAATAACACACCCCTCCTACCTTCCTCTGGCCTCAGATCTTCAAGCAGAAAGCAGAATAAAAGCCACTGCTGGACTGGAGGCTCTGCCTGTAGTTCAAGAGTTACACAGACCCACAACGAAACAGTGTGTTTGATTGTTCTCTGTCTTTGAACCCACAATGTCCCCAGATCCAGGGCCCTTAAGCCATTTCCACTCAGCCTTTAGCACTTCCCTCTTGCAAGAGAAGTGTTCCTTGTTTCTACTCAGTGCCCATGCTGTTAGGTGTGTCTGAACCAGGCTGAAGGAAACCTGGTTCTCAGGGTGTGAGACATAACAATCCCATTAGCATTTTTCATGAGGGCCAAGAAGACCTGTGTTTAATGCTCCCATGAAAGCAGAGTAAAAACCATTTCATTACTGATTGGTGGACACATGAATCACAGTGTACTGTGAATGCTCATTCCTGCTTAGAACTGAGAAGTATTGGGCCCGAATAATCCTCACTTTGTCCCCAAGGAGGCTACACCCACCCCTAAAGGCAGAGCAAGAGGTTTGAGCCCCATCCTCTATGGAAAGCAGCCTTTAGGTCCTACCCTGCCTCATGTTTTAAAAATGTGATTTTCCCTTCTTGTGGTTCTAGAGATTGTACCCAGAGCCCAGCCCATGCCAGGCAAGCACTCAACAATCAAACCAAATCCCCAGCCCCCAGTGTGAGTTTTTAAATTAAATACAGAATCCATAAGTCTTTTCAAGTTTAATTTTAACCTTATAACACCTTTTTCCTCTCTGAACTCCCTCCTTTTTCCTCAGTCAACTCCTGAGGCAGTGAGTGGTCATATGGCTCCATCTGAGGGCAATGACGGAGAGATCACCTTTGTGAACAGCCCAACTCTGGTAGGGCTGAGACCACCTTGATCTCTCATGAGCCAATCCTGTACTGGCACATTTCCTGAGCCCACTGTCTATAGTCTCAGTTCTGGTCATGACATTGGCTCTGTTCACTGGAAGCTCACCAGTTCTCCTGAGAAAGATTAATGTCGTGGTCCTCATCAGACCAGACAGTCTTACCACTTTACATCTGACTCTAACTGCATCCACTTCAATAACCTTACCTACTAGCTCTGGGACCAAGTCATCAATCTCTGACAGTCTTGACCTACTGCTTTCACATATAACCTTCAAGTTCCTCAGCTCAGTCTGAGAGAAATTACAAAACCCTTGTTCTTTCATCTTTGAAAAATGTGAGGTCTAAGAGGGGCCTATGCTTGGACTCTGCTTGAGTGCTCCTTGGTGCCTGGAATTTCAAGGCCAAGAAACAAGCCACCTGCATCTTTGATTGACAGATATTTTTTTCTATCACACAGAACCCCGGAAGGCAGAGAACAGAGGGGGTAAAGATGTTAACTGACAACTCGGTCCTTACTGTGATATGAAGCTAGTCCAGTTTAAGCTCCAGCACACTTTTCTGGAATGGCTGCTCCCATGCTCCTGAAAGGATCTAGCAATTGTCACAAATTTTTCAAATACAATATTTTTATCATCTTCGTTAGAACTGCTCTTTCCTCCTAATCTGACTGCCCCTTCCATCAGTCATCCTTCCAGGCCTGGTGGTGATGACAGGAACATTGAGGGGATATAGTCGAAGATGAGTTAGAAATACAGCTTGGAGTTAGAGGGACACGTTCATGTTGTTCGTGATCATTTCCATGTGTAATAAGGACACTGATGACTCTCTTGACACGGGAATGGCCTCCAAGAAGTCTTATCCAGTATGCCAATGACAATGTCATGACTTTCACGACATGGTGCAGAGCCAGAGTTGTCACCCATAAACATGCCCGACAACACTCAGCAGAGGAATGCAAGACCAGTGGAAGAAAAGCAAGATCTGAGATGCTCAAAGCAGGATGCTAGTCTGCAGAACAGCTTTCCCATCCCTTAGACACGGTAACTTTGTATGTGTAAGGTGTGTCTTCTATAATTTCTCCAAAATAAATGCCACCTGTCCATACAGAGTCATAGTAAAGGGCAAGACCGTCTCTTGGTAGAAGCATGCATTCTTTCTCTTAAAGTTGTCCCCCACTTCTGGACCCTGGGTCTGCGCCTGCTTCCTACTGCATTTTCTTTCTCGTCATGTTTCTTCTGTCTCTTTTATACCAGTTGTTCTTCTTTTCATCTTCACTTTCCCTCTCACCCCTCTTCTTGCACAATATCTGAGGCTTAATCTGTTGACATTTAGGACCAGGTTCTTCATTTGTGAGGGTACCATCCTATGAATGGCAGGATGGTTGTCAAGATCACTCACTGGCTTCCATCTACCATATGCCCATAGCACCCATCCCCTAGCTGTCACACCAAGAGGTGCCCAGCTATTCATAACTATTCTATAGGGAAAGAAACACAGTTGTCACTGACCTAGACCATCAGGAGGGAAAAGCAGATCATCTAGACATGTCCTCTTTCAAATCTCCCTTAACTGATAATATGCCACCCAGATCTTGGTTATCAGTGGTGGTTTGGGGCCCAAAGCCTAGGCTCCAGCAGCTCCTAAATGCTAGGTTTGGTCTTTCATCCTCAATATGCCATGCTCTGGAAATGGAGGGACAAATGTGAGAATACAAGGTTTGGTACCTCACTAGAATTAGAGGAAACTAGTCAATTTTCTATGCCAAAACCCCCAAGGTGCAGGGATTATGATGAAAGAGGAGGTGGAAAGAATATAAGAGTTGGAGGAAGAGGTGGAGTTCTGTGTAGTAATTTCCTCCAAGATAAAACATCCCATCCTTTAGGGAAGCTTGGTAGGAGTCAAGATGTTCTGAAGGGAGACTACATAGAACTCAGGAAGTAAAGAACTCAGAAGCTTTAGGAAGTCCCTGAAACTGATCAGATGCACTACATTCTGCTCTTCCTAGGCTTATAAAAACTGCTAAGAGATCCCCTCAGACAAAATGACCTGCCCAGAACAGGCCCAGGTCAGCCAAGTTGACTGAAACTCCGAGAGACCGGCTGAACTACCTGGAAGAGACACTCTGTGATGTGTTAAACTGCCTGCAAGTCATGCAGAGAGCTCCAGGGATTCAGCTTTATAAGCTATCACCCATACTGAGTGATTTTAAAGATGCAACTGTCTTATGCCTCTTAAGTAACCCCTCACACACACTCTTGTAATAAGTCCCAATACAATTCATTGGTTCACTGGGTTGAACTTTGGTGGTATCCTTGCTTTGGTCTGTCATTAGTTCTGCTTCTAGGATGACTAGGTGCTTGTTCACATCTCCCCAGGAATAGTGTCACATAACCTCTTACACACAGATTAATACACATATATACACACAGTTATTTGGAAATACACAGACAACCACATACCACAAACACAAACATGTTCTCAGGGTCTCGTGCATACATTTCCATATACATACAAGCATGTGTGCACATGTATACATAAGAACATGCATATGCACCAATACTCATGTACATGCATATATTGTGACACAGCTTCCTCTGAGCTGAAATATTCCTTCTGGGAGGATGGAGGCTCATTAAGACTCTGCAAGTTCTAAAAGGAGGCTCTTTAAAAAGTAAGCAACTCACAAGTCTCAGGAAATCCCTGAAACTGACAAGATATACAAGGCTCCTCCTCCCCAAGCACATAGAAATAGAAAGGACTTCTGAGGAAATGATCCTCTCCAACATGTCAAGATGCCAGCAGAGACCCCCAGAGTTGCAGTTTTCATGAGTTGTCACCCATGCTTGGGGCAGGGGAGCTTTTGGTGATATAGCTGCCTTGGAGTCATCCCTGCTTCTATGAGTAAGCCCAATAAACTCATTGATTCACCAAGAAAGACTTTGGTGTAATAACTTTGGTCTGTTGTTGGTTCCCTGTCTAGATACTTGTGTCATGTCTCTGCAGAAAAAAATTTCATCCAAACATTATCGAACATATACAAACATGCATGCATGTATATGCATATTTAAACACACAAACTCAATACTTACATATACACACAGGGGCATTCACACAAAGACAAGGATAAGAATGAATTCACATATTACATGTAAACATAAAATATACACATGTACAGACACATACCAATGCCTATGTGTACATGTACATGTGCACAGAACACATAGATGCAGAGTTATACACAAACACACATTGATATATACACACAAACATATACACAATCATACCAACATTCATGTACACACAAATACACACTGACATATGTACCTACATATACAAAAATTGGCACATATTCATTTATATATAATTACATATGCACATAAAGGCATACAAAATATGCATGCATACTCTCAGATATTCACATGTATGACCACATGCATTCAGAAACACATGACCACACATGTGAAAGCACATACATGCACACATACACTCACACAGTCATACATACCTGCATGCACTCACACACATATATGTATGCATGCCCATGCACAAATGTAAACATGTGTATGTACACACACGTAACACTCATATATGTTCATATATATATATATATACACACACACACATACACACACACACGCTCATATATGCTCGTATATATACACACACACACACATATTCACTTGCTTGCATTGGCACACGAAAGTGAAATCCAACCTCACTGATATGCCAATCACTTATCAGACACAGTTTTCAAATGTTTAGCTAAGTGATTCTTCTTTTACCATGAAATGTAGACAATACATATAACAATAGACTGAAACACTGAACTGTGGGGGACAACCACTGGAGCACCTTCTGAGGATGAAGTTGAGATTCCAGAAACAAGAGGAAGGGACAGAAAATTGTCCATACATTTCCCCTTATTGAGAAAAATGTGAGCTAAAGCAGGAAGCTCAGTTCCCATTGTTGGGAGCCACAGGGAATATTAGGGGCTGTGTGCTCTAAAAACACTTTCTGTGTATTATTTTGTAAAGAATGGCACATTTGGCTTCATAGCAGCAAGATCAAGCATAGCAAATTTCCCTAAATTCTGGGAGTGCGTTACTGCCTCACACAGCTTTTCTGTGGATTTCACCCTTAGAAAAGGGTTTAATGACCTCCCTGCTGCATTCTTTGTCTGGGTAAAGAGCAAATGGGAAGGAGCGTGATTGGACGTGATGAATTACAACCTGGGTTGAACATAGGACAAAGCTCATTCGATTGTTGAAAAGGCAGACAATTGATGGCTCCTGTAGCCAGGAAAATGGTGCATTTGTCCTCTTGCCTGTGATCCTTAAGAACACTGCCTGGGGGTCTAGTACCTACCTGGACAGGTATCCACAGGACAGGGTCTTATGTGATTCTCAATTTCAGCAGGGAACAGGTAGGATCCAGCCCATGTCAGACAACAATCCTATGGTTCATAGGAGTTTCAAACTAGTTAAGCTGTACTGTATAACGATGAACCTCAAAATCATCCCCCAGCATAACACACAGTTCTCAGCTCTCAGCATACCACCACTCACATCTGACCAGATGAAGGAATGTCTAAGAACACAAGATCGGGAACCAGAGTGCCCTGGAATGCTGACCCCAGGGGACTCTCCGGAGTGGTGTGTATTGAATCTGATATCCTGGAATTGAAGCTCCCAATGTGTGCTGCCATCTCCACCCTGGCTCTTTGGATGTATATACTGCCCTTGTTAGGGGGAACACCTACCATGGAGCTGGAGGTTGAGGGGAGTCCAGCAGGCAAGCCTAGGCATTGTCCTAGCCTTCCTTGAGTTTATCCAAGCCATAGAAAAGTCTTTGGTTTATCTCACAGCTGGAAGATTCAACATGAAAACAAAAATCACTTTCTATAACACTATTGACAACCTTTCCAAATTAAGAGGATTTTCCCTTTGCAGAAGGTCGGCTGTTTAACTTGGTAAAGGTTAATGATTCATGGGGTTTGAGTTTGCCTGGATCAGTAGTTTACAATCCTGACCATCCATTAGAAACTCCTAGGGGAGCTTTTAAAAAATGTCAATGCTCCATCACAGCAACTCTAATATAGAGGCAGAGGGGGGTACAGAGCCACTATAGTGTCTGAAATCTCTCTGGCTGCCTCTGATGAGCACTGGCTAGAGACAGTACAGAAGGAAATGGACCACCTCAATAGGGGGTGGGGGGGTGAGGAAGGAAGCATTGGTTACCATATGTAGACACACAGAGACATACTGAGCCATTACTTAGAGGTTGTCACAGTTAGCCTCTCGGTTGCTGTGATAAACATCATAAGCAAAAAGAAACTTGGGGAGGAAAGGGTTTCTTTGGCTTACACTTTCACAGCATGGTCCAACACTGAGGGAAGTCAGGGCAGGGACTCAAGACAGGAACCTGGAAGCAGGAACTGGTGCAGAAGCCATGGAGGAGTGTTGTTTACTGCCTTGCTCTTCATGGCTTGCTCGGTGTGCTTTCTTATACCGTGTAGGACCACGGGCTCAGAGTTGGCACCACCAGAGTGGGCTGTGCCCCCTGTGTCAATCATTGTTTAAGAAAATGCCCCCACAGGCTCGACTGAAGGCCAATCTATGGGAGCAATTTCTCAGTGAAAATTCCCTCTTCCAAAATGACTCTAGTTTGTGTCAAGTTGACAAGAAGAGAATCCACACAGAGGCTCTGAAGGTTTGCACCTACCCAGAGCCAATGAGTCCTACTACAAGAGCATGGCGAACAGTAAGGCTGAACGTGGAAGAGGGAATGTCAGAAAGGGGTTGCAATGACTCAAGAAGTAGACTCATACCTACACCCCTGGCTGCCTCAGAAGGCAAAGAGCCCCCCAATACTTCCCAGGAGCCCTCCCATGCGTCCTATGTTCCTTGTAGATGGAACTCTCTCCTGGTTTTCTTTCTGCTCCCTTGATCACACTTCCTGTGATTCTGTTGCTTCGGTTTTCCTTGTCCAAACCTTTAACACCATATTCATTGAGTACCTGTGTTCCATCTGCTTCTCTTCCCAGGCTATGCTTCCCGCCATCTATATCCTACCTGCTCTGTGCAGGCTAATGATTCCCACATCTTCCACCTCCAGCTCATGTCTCTTCCTGTGATGCACATCTTGCCCTCACTTAGACAACTCACAGATCTACAGTCCAGAGAACAAACTGAGGTGTGCCATCTTCTACTCCAATTTATTTTCCTTCCCAGGTTCCTTACTTTCATGAAAAGTGCACCATCCACCCAAATATCCCAACATAACCCCGAGAGTCATTAAGGACTCCTTTCTCTGACCCACTCTCCAAATTAAGGAAATCCTTTGTATTTTACCTGTTTAATATCTCTTAATAAATGCAACTATTTTACCAATACCAATACCCTAGTTCAGGCTAATGTGAGCTCACTGGGAATAATTTCAGTAATCCCCAAAAACATCCTTATTTTACAAGCCTGCCTCCCTCTTACCTCTTCCTCAACCGAAAGTCATAGCCAACAGTTCATTTCTTCACGCCCTTCCCTAAAGCTTTATAGCAGTTCCCTTTGTTCCCAAGATAAGACTCAAACTCCTCCACAAAAGTCCATGAGACTCTTACACTCTTTCTTACCTGGTCTCTGCTTATTTTTTTTTCTTTCTTATTTTTTCATTTACTTTCTATTTTTATAGACTTCATTATAAAAAATTGCAAATAAAATAAATATCACACAACAAAATTAACTAGACCCAAAGTCTATACATCTCAATGAACTTCTACATCATTACAATAACCATTCTGAAGCTGTGGGGATTCACATTGGATTTTATACTTCCACTACTCGATATATTTTTATGCACTCATCCACCACCAAAATGAAAAATCCATGACAGAATTAGAACTAGGAAAACAATTATCTTTATATCCTCTTTTATAACTCATGTCCATCACCTGTGTTCAGTCCGTCTCATCCCTTTGTATTTAGCCTTTCTTCTTCTCTTCATGTTATACTGTTACCCACATGTATGTTTGTGTATATATGTGTGTGTGTGTGTGTGTGTGTGTGTGTGTGTATTGTTGGCTAGATTCTTTATCTGAAGGAAAATATACATTTTTTTCCTCTCTGAGATTGTGTGACCTCACTTTATACATTCTCAATACTGGCTAGATACTATGACAGCCGTGCACTAAATGCCAATCCCCTCACTACAGGTAATTGTGACCTGTCTATCTTCCCAGACTATGAGCACTCTAAAGACTAACGCTAGACTTCCAACACACCAATGATTACGCCCCCTCTTCTCTCAAGGTCAGAGTCAACTGAAACAAAACTCAAGTTGGAATTCATAATGTTCAGTTTATCACTGGTGAGTCATGTGAGGAAGGAGGCGTGGTGCTTACCTCCCAATGATCACCTCAGCACTCTTTGGAAGCAGCCTCCCAGCTCAACTCAGAGCCCTGCCACTACTCACCCTATTGCACACACAGAGAGGATGGAGAGAGGGCTGGGCAAGGCACTGCATACATAAAAGAAACAAGAAGGCACACAAGAGAAATCCAAAAGAAAGCCCAAGAGGAACCCAAGCCACACAGGTCAAGTTCCCATTTGAGCAGATGGATAGGCCACATTCATATCCTCTGGACATGAAGCAGCAGTGATGTGGGCACAGAAGATGGACACTCTCTTGCTGAAAGTGAGAATAAGGAACCGGTCTCCTACAGCAAGCGTTATGTTCACGGTGGAGGACCTGGAGGAGGACTGTTCCAGGGTGTCGCAGGGCATTTTCCTCTGAACTGCGTCCTTCCCTCCAAACTGAAGAGTGTTCCCTCCGGGAAAGAAGTAGAGACTAGGGAGCACGTGGGGGGGGGGGTTAAAAAAAAAGATTCGTGAGAGCCCCTGACCGGAAGTATAAAAAAGAATAAACAGTTGCTGGGGGTGGAAACTCTGAACTACCCGACTGCCAAAAGGAGGAAGGGAGAGAGATCTGAGCTGTCAAGCTGCCTGCAAGCTGCATGGGGAGCTGCAGAGATGGAGGTTTTCAGGAGCCCTTACCCGTGTTGGGTTGGGCTTTTAGGAATATAGCTGCTTTCGAGTCCCTGTTGCTCCTTGTAAATAACCGCTCACTCATACGACTACAAATAAATAAATAGATAAATAACTCATTGGTTATTGGTTCACCAGATTGGTACACTCATTGGTACAACTGATACATTGGTCTGTCTGGGCCCCCTTTCTGGCATGAGTAGACATGTGAATTTTATCTCCTTGGGATAAGTCTGTCACATCACAGTGGGACCATGGAGAGTGTCCCCAAAGACTCACCAGATACACAGTAGATACGGCCTACAGGATTTGCACAAGCCAAAAGAGGGAAAGTCTAAATACACACCTTCCTAGAGCATGATGGTAGTCTACTTCTCCAGATGGAGGGCATTAAACTGACTTGCTCATACATTACACAATGCTTCTGGGTTCTACCCACTGGTTAAGTGAAAAGGGAGTACCCGCCCTATACTGTGCTTCAAGTGTAGAGGCCAGGGAAATGTACACCCTCTATTCGTTTAGCTCAGTCACATCGAATTCAGGGAGCTGAGGCAACTCTAAGAGCCAATGTCCAATGCAATGAAAGGAAAGTCGACTCTGCAGCATGGACTGGTTAGCCATTCAGTGTGGCCACAAGTCAGCTACTCTGCCTTTTCCCTCTTCCGAAGCAAGCGCAATATTAAATAAAACCTTAATGTAGTCATTTCGGACTTTAAATTATATGGTCATTCTCAAAGAAATGTTTCATGTTTCTCTTGAATGATTTCTTTGGCTTGCAACTGAAATGGTCATGGAGGGGAAACTGTTTCTCTTCAGATAGGAGGAAAAGCATTCAGTGTGAACAATAAGAACCTGCCTAATTGCCTGCCAGTAAAAAATAATAATAACAATTCTATTCAAGTTTCCCTTTAGAAATATTACAAAGAGGTTGACCTAGTTTCTACCACCACCAGCCCGCCCTGTACCAAAAAGCAAGAGACTTTATCATACACCTGACAAGGCTCCACATGCAGGATCAGCCCTCACAAACATCCCCTCTCCCTACCCAGCTCCTTTCCAGTTTCATCTTTCTCCTTTTTTTCCCCTCCATCCTTTCTTCTGTCCATACAACATCTTTTCAATCTCTGTGATGTGCCTACCACTGAGCAGGGCCAGGCGAAGTCCCAAAGGCTAGTCCCCAACCATATGGAGGTTCCACTTAGAGAGTCACCCTCCTCACAAGGTCATCAACATCATACAACCTCCCTTTCTCCTCGTCCCCACTTCAAGACACCCCAAAGCTCACAGGACTCAGGGTGAGTCTCTCAGCCGCTCAAGTCTCTGATCTGGAAATAGCACTATAAACCAGCTTCCTCTTCCTTAGGCAAGTGACCTCAGGCTGTTAGTTATGAAAAGCAACAATTGTGCTGTTCTCTGTGTACAAACACAAGCGTGTGCAGGTCTGTGTGGTACATGTGTGCTCCTGGTCATAGAGGCCAGAGGTCAAATGTAGGTACAGTTTGTCAGGAACCTGGATTTGTTTGAGGGTCTTTGTGTTTCGTCTTGTAACACAAGGTCTCATTACACAGCTCTGGCTGTCCTGGAAATGACTTTGCAGACCAAGTGAACTCACAGAGAGCTGCCTCCTGAGTGCTAGGATTAAAGACGTGTGCCACCCTGCCAGAATACTGGTCTGGGGTTCTGGGGAGAAGACATGCAGAGGTAAACATGCAGAGCTGAGGAGACTGAAAGGTGATGTCCTGGGAATTCTCCAGCCCAAGGATGATGGCAGAGTTGGGAGGATGCTTGCCCATGGACCAAACTCAGCTGACAGTTGGATCTTGTGGTGTACAGCATTTCTGAAGACTTTTACTTATCAGTGTCTTAAAACTCAGGTTTCCCTAGAACACTCACAAAGTAGATCACGTGTGAACCATGGACAGCAGCAGCAGATTAGAGAAGAGTAGCCTTCTACCCCCTCACAGACAAATAGGAGTTATCAAATCAGCACAATCCCCACTTGGCCCCAAAGTTACTCTCATGTCTAGTGAGAGGACCTGAGAAAGCAGGTCTGTGAGTATCTGTGATTTGGATTTAGCAACTGCTTGGCCAGGACAGGAGAAGGCAGGTCAAAGTCCCGGCTGCTTGTCAGTGACTAATTAAGCCCTCAGACTGCTCATCTCACCCTGTTTACTTCTTTCTCTTCCATTTGGCCAGAATTCTTGGTAGAAACAACTTCTCTGTCCGACTGTATCTGTCCTCTGGGACTGTCAAGCACACAAGGTTTCTAATGAACATCCGATAGATGGAAACTTGCTTTCTCCAAGTTCTTTCCCTGTGACTGTAACTCGCTAAACTTAAAATGACTAACTTGTTGGTGCGCGGGGTCTGCTGAGCCCCCTGAAGCCAACACCTTGAACGAGTGTGGCTATACACACACTGCCACCAGCCTCTCGCTTGAACAAGCTTCAGTTCAGTGTTTGCTCCAGTCATCTCACTGAAAATGGTCTTGTCAAAGCCCTTGCTGAATCCAAAGGGAAAAAGGAGGTAGTAGACAGTGAGGAAATCGAGCCAGCTGATGGCTTTGCTCTTCCATGTGGAACAACTAACAACATGTTATGGAAGGGGGAATGATACTGTAAAACACAGCAGGGAGAATGGCTGGCATGGCATGCCAGGCAAGGTGGGCTTGTTGCAGTGCGGGGGAGGTGGGGAGAGCGGGGACATGGCTGGTGCATTCAGAGAAACAGAGCAGAAGGCAGAGCATATGGTGCAGGTATATTGATGGAGTTGGTGGTGGGGTTTGAGGAAACCCTCTCTTCAGATGGCTCCATTTCCCCAGCGATGTAAGGAGCAGGACTGTAAGCTCCATTCCTGGCTGTGTGAGGATGTTCAATAGATTTGGGAGTGGGGGGAGAAGGTATTAAATAGTCACCTGGCAGGAAGGAGGATGAGCAAACAAGAGAGGCAAGAGTGCACTGCTGACGGCATCACATTTGAAGCCGGAAGTCAAAACACAAGCATCGGCTGTTTTACTCCCTTTCCTCCAGCTGGCCTCCACTAGAAGCTGCAACATCAAGATGCTATAGGCAGGGAAAGGATCAGACTGGCCTACTGAATGATGCTCGTATTACACTGAGGGATTGCTAAGGTTGCACGTGAGATGTAGAGTTAGAAGGTAGAAGGTGGTAGTCAGAGCTGTGTGAAATAGAGATGCTGGAAAAGTCATTAGTCATGACCATGAGTGGCCAAGATATAGTGAAACAGAAGATCAGAGCAGAGGAATTCAAGAACAGATAATATTCCTTGGAGGGTACTTGGAAAGAACCAAGAATGAGGTGGAGCCATGTTTGGAAGAATGAGAGACCTGCAGGTTGGCCAAGGAAAAGAGCCCTGAAAAGTGAGCACAGACAGACTGCTACCATGTGGGCAAATTGAGGGTGAAATGAAGGCAGATCATTCAGGAGCAAAGAGACCTGAAGCTAAGATGAAGGGCGAGGTGGACCTTTCACTTGGAGAGATGTAGAGGAGACAGCTAGCAAAGGCCAGGTCCTCTTTAGTGCAGGAAGAAACTGGGTGTTGAGAGAAGAGGCTGAGAACAGAGAAGATTTTGCAGGTGAAGAGTCAGGGCTTCCAGAGGTCACAGCAGATGACGTCCTAGAGTTGGTGGTGGGTGGTGGGAGATGTGATGGGATTATGAAGCACCTTATGGAAACTTACAGACCAGACTCACCGTAACCTGTGAATTCAGGATTTTGATAGCAGTGGACATAATGAGGATAGAGGAAAAGATCAGAGTAGCTGTAAAAGACTCTAGGCCATTATTAATGGTAGAGCTGAAAGTGTTGAAACATTAGCAGTGGGTATGTGCCGCTAACTCTGAATCCACTCCCTGGAGTCCACAAGCTCCTTCCTGACCCTGTCATTGTGGATAGTCTCCTGGGTAGGTGAGATTTTAGACCAATCACAGCACAGGGAGCATTCAACTCCAACTGAAAGGTCAGCCTTACCTTATCTCAGTTTCCTCATTGTGAAAACTGAGACCTAATCATAACTACTTAGGAAGTTAAAATGATAATGGACCCCATGAGATAATAAATGCAGAAGGATTGAGTACCATAAGCTTAGCATATCTGACAGTACTCCTTCTCTTAACTGTGGTTCCACGGGGTAAATGTACTATTAATTGACGGAAGAGTGATGTTGGACGAGAAAAATGTAGACATGAGTGGTTCCTGTGCTAAGTGCCCGCTCGTCCTAGGCATATATTGGAAGGTCTACCAGCTGGGCTTCTGTCAATAGGCTACTGCTCTCCAAATGGAAGCTAATCAAAGTGCCCAGGAGGAATTAATCAGTCTCTGTAGGACTGGTCCAGGAATCCACACTTTTTAAGTGACATAGATTCCAACTGGTGGCTTACTAAATCTTGTTGATTGATTGGAGAGGCATCAAGGGGCTGGAGCCTGGCTGATGGTTCTGTATTGATTGTGGATTTTAGCCAAGTTATTAAGTGGTTGGAGATAGGGGGTTATATGGCATGAGTCTACATTCCCTCCCCACACGCCCCTCCCTTGGCATTTCAGCTTAAATCACAGCATTTCCCAAAAGGATGTTAGCTCCTGTGGACAAAAGAGCTGAATGCATTAAACAAGGCAGACTCTGCTGCATGCATTGAATTCCTGCTTTGTGGGGTGCCTGGGCTAAACTCCAGGATGCTCAGCCTCTCTTAGAAACCTGAGAGCCATGTGGCTTGGGTTGGAGGGGCCGGGGAGAGCAAAGAAGTCACCTTCAGGAAGGATTTCTTAGCTCTTTGGCCTTCTAGTGCATGGAAAGGAGGCTGCATGAAACCTTTCACCCAGCTCCAGAAATTCTCCCTTTCTGGGTCAGGAGGAAATAAATTAATTCAGGCATATTTGCTTTGAGCATATCTAGTTTCTGTCTGTTTAGTATTGATAAAAATCAACAAATCTGTCAAGAAAGGAAGAAAGA
>CABHPQ010000537.1:19846-40927 GCA_902168405.1 Peromyscus aztecus | reverse complement strand
TGTGTGTGTGTGTGTGTGTGTGTGTGTGTGTGTGTGTGTGTGTGTGTTATCTACGTAAGTCAACTGTGCCATTCCCACAGGGGCCAAAAGAGGGCATCAGACCCAGTGGAACTGTAGTCTGGTAGGTGTGAGCCACCTGATGCTGGTGCTAGGAACCAAACTCAGGTCCTGTGGAAGAAAAGCAAGTCATCTCTGCAGTACCATATGTGTGTGTGTGTGTGTGTGTGTGTGTGTGTGTGTGTTGAAGCATCAACACTTTGATCCATCCTTATAGTTTCTAATTAATGTGCATCACAGTTTATTCATGAAAAAAACTAAAAGTCTATCCAGGAATACTGACAGTGGACAAGAACAACACAAACACCATCTTCCATGAATCTTCAACTAGCTACATTGTTTAAATTAATTTGGGAAACATCCATGCAGCACCACAGTTTTGATTTTGAGAGCAAAAGATTCATTTTCTCCATGCTATAAACACAGAGCCCCTCCAGTAGTCTTACAGGGCGAACGTACAATGTACAAAGAATAGGGATTGCAACCAATATTTGCTACAAACCCAGCGACTGCCACTTTTGCTTCTGTGATGTTGGGAATGTTTTCTTTTTCTGTAAAGCACAGCTTTATTGAATTTAATTCACATGAATAAAGCTCTCCCTCTTACAGTGTTTAATTCAGTGGACTGGAGTCTATGTGCAGATTTTCACACCCATGACTGTGATAGCATTGGGAAGGGAGAACATACTTTAAAGAGTGGCAACTGTTTCTCCTTCCCTTTGGCTATCAGACCTTTGAAACAATGAACCCCCTAAATTAAAATTTTCTCAGGAACCCCATGCTTGAAAAGCTGGATTCTGGTGCCAATCAAAGGGGACCTTGTCTCCCAGGAAAAGAATCTACATGATTCTGACAATTTGTCAGCCAGTTTTACAGGACAGACTATGATCAGGACCTTGACCAGGACTGTTTAATTATGAATGCTGTGTCTTCTATTTAAACCAAAACCTCATGTCAGAATCTTCAAAGACAGACTTGGGGCTCACAAGACCCTTTGTATTTGTTCCTCTTCCCAATGTGGCCATGTTGAATAAATCTCCTTTTGCTGCTTTTCGGTATTATTTGTCTCTAAGAGGCATGTTAAAGGTGGATGGCCAAACTCAGCTTATTGGGACTTCCAGAGCACATATTTTCACCTTTAAAACTCCAATAACAACATTACCAGTTGCTTATTATTTTCATAACTTCTAAAAGAGACTCTATATCTAGCAGCTATCAATTCCCACTTTTCATGACTCTCCCCTCAATCCCTACAACCACCAATCTACTTGCTTTATGGATTTATAATTTTGAGAGTTTTTGTTTATGAGAGATCATGTGGTACTTGAAGTGGTATGCCTGGCTTCATTCACTTAACGTGATATCCTTAGGGGTTGAACAATATTCCATCATATTGATATACCACAATGTGTTTACCCATTTGTTTGTGGATGGCTATTTGGGTTGTTTCCACTTTGATCTGCTAGTAATACTGCCACTAGGATAATTTATATGCAAGTTTTATATAAAAGCACATTTCCAATTCTATCAGGCATGTTTCTATAGGGGTGAAATTGATTCTCGATCTCTCTATGTCTCTGTTCTCCCATGTATCCATGGGCAGGATAAAATACCTACTTTATGAGGTTGTTGTGAAGATTCAATGAATTCAATCTAATAAAAAACAACTTAGGATATTTTTCCAAGACCATAAAGTTTGAAGCATTTCTCTTCCCATCATAGCTTGGTCTGTATTTCTTCACTCTCCTTCACAGACTGGCACACAGCACTACATTGGTTATTGATTGCTTAGAATTCCGAGCTTCTTGGCTCTGAGCTTACTTTTCATTTTTTGTCTTAAATAGAAGCCTCTTTATTCTACTTATTCTTGGCCAGAAGTTTTCATCTTTTTCTACTCAACACAAATGTCTTCTTGGTGGCATCTTCTCTGATCCCCTACAAAAACAAATTCCTTCCTCACCCACTGGGACAGCTTCCCTGTTATTTCTGCCATGACTCCATAAGAGACACCAACAACCACTTCACCTCTTAATATCCACACACCCCCAGCGCACCATGAACGGTTGGACATAGTACCTACAATGTTCTTACTTTGATCTCCTTTATCAGGGACTTTATGCTCACTTTATGCTCAAGAAATACCTACTGAATAAGAAAATTGGCCAATTAAAATAATTTTGTGTAATAATACTTTATTGGATATAATTTTCTTAATTTCAACAATTATTTTATATTTAGTTTTGGTCTTGTCTTGATTCTAATTTTACCTCTAATGAGTATATGAAGGTATTTTGACAAATCTACTTTGATATTCTGATAGATCAGTGCACAGATCCAGATGATACATACACACACACACACACACACACACACACACACACTCACTCACTCACTCACTCACTTTTAGTGTTTTGAGAAGTGAAAAGGAGTAAAAATCTAAGATGGTATAACACAGGAGCTGTTGATCCAGGGACAGTTAGTTCTGGGAAACATAGATTCATGGGACCTTGAGGAAGTTTCAGATGCAAGTCCTGTATTAGATTCTGAAAAAAAAAAAATAGCCTACATTGCTTGATTAAGTTCAGCTTGTCCCAAGCTTGTCTCTGTAGCTCTGACCACATTGGTCCTCACCAGCAACTGAACCCTAAAATATATGAGTAACAGAGGAAATTCAGTGATATATAACATCTAACAAAATCTTTCTGTGCATAAAAATGTTGAATTTGGGAGCTGGGGGAGCTCTGTGATTAAGAGCACTTGCTGCTCTTGCAGAAGACCTGAGCCCAGTCCCCAGCTCCCATGTTGTTCATCTCATACCATCTATAACGCAAGCTCCAGAGGGCATCTGTCCCACATTCCTGGCATGCACTGGCAACTGTATGTATGTGCATGCACATACCACACACACACACACACACACACACACACACACACACACACACACACAAATATATATATATGATAGAATTATTGTTAAAGATTCACACAGCATTGAAGCATTTGTGGTAGAAAATGAAATAAACTTCTCACTTGGGTGCCATTTTCCTTACTCCAGGATCACAATGGCAAGCATGTCATTCCCTACCTCCAACAACCAAATTTTAACTGCAAAACCAGTAGTTGCAGAATGGGCCTCTTCCCAGCCCGCCCCTTGTTTGACTCTGCCCGTTCTGAAATGTTGCTCCATCATCAAGGAATTCAGGATCACCCCTCTGGCTATCTCTTTTCCTGCTTTTTTTTCCCATCAGAACCAAGTCACTGCCTATCATTTTAGTTATGTTTAATTAATGGCTGTAATTACTAGACTTTATAAAATGGGAGGTTCATGAGGGCAGGCTTTACCATTTGGTCAGCTCCCCTGTCCCTAGCTCTTTAAGATGGTCAGTGTTTGGGAACAATTTCCTCAAAGTTGAAACACTTTATCATGGAGGGAAGCGCCTTAAGAATCAGGAAGTAAACAATTCGCAAGTCTCAGGAAGTGCCTAAAACTGACCAGATGCACAAGACCCTCCATCCCCAAGGCTATTCAGCAACAAGGACTACTGAGGAGACTTGAACCAGGAAAGCTGCTTAGATGAGAGTCCTGAAAGAGACTCTTTCAAATAGTAAAGTTTCAGATTTCTTGAGTCTTTACCCATTCTATGGTAGGCTTTTGGCAATACAGCTATCTTTGAGTCCTCTATGCTTCTGTAAGCAACCCCTCCACTCATATACCTGTCAGAAGCTTAATAAAGTCATTAGTTCACCAAGCTGGACTTTGGTGATAGCATAACTTTAGTCAGTTGCCAGTTTCCTATCTGGTGTGACACTTGCTCACATCTCCCCAGGAATAGTGCCATACAACAGCCAGATGCAATGAGCCCTGAAACCATATCTGCTGGAGGACCAGGTAGCACACCATTTGAACGCTAGTTTCCACTCTCTTTTCCTCTTTGTCCTGTCACCCATTGTGACAGATGCTATAAGTGACTCTGGACAAATCCTCCTCCTGCTATGTCTGGTCATGATGTCAGGGCGCAGCTAAGCATGGCTGTAGATTTGTACAACCAAGCCTCCCCTGGAAGCTTGGAACTGCTCAAGAGTTTTCAAATCACCTCCCATCTCATCAGAGGCCAGCTCCAGAATCAGAAGAGCACTAAAAATCAGGGGAGGAGGCTGGAGAGATGTCTCAGCAGTTAAGAGCACTGGCTGCTCTTCCAAAGGACAAGGGTTAAATTTCCAGCATCCACATGGTGGCTCCCAATCATCTGTAACTCCAGTTTCAGGGGATCTGATGCCTCTTCTGGCTTCCAAAGGCACTGAATACATACATACAAAACATTTGTGCATATCAAAATTTAAAACATGAGCAGAAAGGTCTGCACACTATATTTGTGAGTGTTGATTGTAAGAAGGAATGGATCAACATAAGCCTGGGATCAATTTCAAAGAAATCAATAAAATGACACTAGTAGAAAAACTAATGTTCCCTGTGTCCCCTTACCACCATTACCTCCTCCCCCAAGAGAAAAGATAGAAAGGAAAGGAGTCCCTACTCAGGGTATGATGTGAAAGGGTTGCTGGGGACCCTGCAGTAGACATACACACTTGCATCCCACACCTCCCTCTACAGGTGCACTTGCTTCAAGGGACATTGCATGGCTCTCTGGAGACAACTGTCCAGGCCAACCCCCTCCTAGAGGTCCTGGTGTAAATGTTCTGCTCCAGTAATGGGGACGGAGTGGTAGCCAACATGTCAATAGGTCTTGAAAGCCAGAGAGACAAATAAAAGAGGACCTGAAGTCAGACAGAGATGGAGAGCGCAAGTTATGAAATTTTTGAGCTCATTTTTATCATCTACAAACTTCCCCATAAACTCTGTCCCAGGTGGCTGGGCAAACACTTGAGCCTTGAAATGAAATCTTGGAGTTATCCCGTCACTCACACAGACTAAACCCATCCTGAATTGTGTAATAAACTTTAGCCTTTGGCATTTTATGATTTTGAGACTCATATTGTCCTACTTGTTTTATAGTTTATCTTCTAAGCTATTTGTGTTCTCTTTATATTTTTTGTGTCAACTTTTTGAAAAAGAAGCATTACATAAACCTCACAGTGAGGGGACAGCATGTGTGCTGTGGTTTTATTACATGTAAATAAGAATTAAACTTTGTTTCATGTTTTTAATTTTCTAAACTATTTCCTAGAGTGCTATTTTGGATAAAATGTATATATACTATCTTATTTGGTGGAAAATACCATTGGTTTGTGGCTACCCCCAGAAAGCTATAATTATACAATTATCATTCTTACAAAAATATTTTCAAAATCTTTTTTATGTGTATTTATTTCAAATTTCCAATGTGGACAGGGGGCACAAGGCGAGAAAATGAGGATAAATAATGTACAGGCCCAGAGAAGGCTCAATGTGCATTCTCTCACAACTCCTTCTACTCCAAAATGAATATGTAAATCTATATTTATAGATCTTCATGCATGTATTTATGGATGAATGTCTAAGTGCCTGTCAGCATATGTGGAATATCTGTGTGTACATATCTACACATATAAATACACATACATATTGGTACCCATATCCTACGACGTTTCCTTTATTTTCTTCACAGAATGTGATGAGCATCTTAATTTCTCTTTGCTTTTGAACAATTCTCCAAACCTGAGGGTCTTGAGGAAAAAAAAAAAAACAGCGAATTATTGACAGCATACTTCATGGGTTTCGTTATCCTAAATGCTTCCTGAATGACTCTCCCCCCCCCCCCCCCCCCCCGGCTTGTCTCTTGTTTAACTAGTTTTAAGTGATGCATGCCTTAATGAAAGATGCTTGGAGGATGGACAGGTGTGACAGAATGTGGTGGCTGTACTGGCTCTACAAGGTGGCTGCTGAAGGTACAGAGGAGACACTCTCAGGGGATTCAAGATTTCAAAACTTATCTTGTGCTTCTTTGGTACATCATAGATTCCACAGAAGTATCAAACTAGATTGCAAAATAGCAAAACAGAAGAGCAAAAGAAGAGACTTTAACTAATTAGAAAAGTTCTACATTCAAATAGTGTAGGGAAAGGGGGCTGGCTAAAGAAACCCACCCTGACCCTGGAGGCCAGAACCAGGGAAGAGATGACTCAGATAAGACCAGTGAAAGAAACACAGTTTGGTTCAAATCAGAGCCATTTCTGCACCTGGTCAACCGATTTATGAAACCATTCACAGAGAAGCACCCTGGCCCTGGGCTCAATGAGATCAGAGCCATCTCTGCCCCTGGCCAACTGACTTGTGAAACCAACCAATCACGGAGCAGGACAGTAGAATCCTGGCCCTGGGGCCCAGGACCATGGAAAGAAACATAGCCTAGGTTTGGGACCTGAGCCAGAAAAATGAACCAAGGAAACATGCCCTGACTCTGAAACCAAAGAAACACTCTTGGCTCCTAGATTCAGAGTCAGTGAAAGAAATGAGCCAAGGCCTTAGAATAAGTGTCAAAAAGCTAAGTAAGGCCAGTGAAAGAAACACAGTTTAGCTCAAATCAGAGCCATCTCTGCCCCTGGCCAACTGACTTGTGAAAACAACCAATCACAGAGCAGGACAGTAGAATCCTGGCCCTGGGGCCCAGGACCAAGGAAAGAAACACAGCCTGGGTTTGGGACCTGAGCCAGAGAAATGAACACTTTATCCCCAAACCCAGAACCAAGGAAATATGCCCTGACTCTGAAACTAGTGCCAAAATAACACTCTTGGCCTCTAGAATCAGAGTCAGTGAAAGAAATGTGCCCTGGCCTTAGAGGTAGTATCAAAAGCCAAAAAATGCCAGTAAAAGAAAACACAGTTTGGCCCTGGAATCAGGGCCACCTTTGTCCCTAGCCCACAAAACTGGCCAATCCCTGGGCAGAAATAAAACTAACCAATCACTGGTTGACTCCGCCCTAAAGCCATCCTTTGTAAACCACCCTGCCTGGTCAGTTGTGAGCTGTTCTCTCCACCCTGGTAGAGGCAGCTACTCTCCTAGACGCCTTTCCAAATAAATCTCTTTCTTAGAAAAGTTTTGAGTGTGAAGATCTTCATTCAGTGGCATAGAGAAGACCCTTGCTGAGACTTCTCTCAGTGGACAGAGCAAGGAGGAGCTAAAAGAGCTGAAAAATAACACTTTTCTCCTGAGTTGAGGAGATTGCTATATTTACAATTTCTTAGACCAGAGAAGCAGAGCTCTGCTAGGAAGTCCCCTTAAGTGGGGGCTGAACAAAGCTCAGCTGTAGTGGCTCTCCAGGAGAGGAGCAGGATTGCTATATCCTGTGGGAAGACCGTCCACCTTCACACCAGGTATAGCCTGATTTTCCTGAACAGTCAGGATACCCTTTCCTGCTGAAGCAGTTCTAGGCATGACTCTCCTGAGCAGTCAGGAAATTTCCCTTCCAGGGTTGGGCTGCTTCTCTGCAGCTCCAGCTGTCAGAGCTGTGTTAAACAGCTCCAGGTGTCCAGGGTTGGGCTGCCTCTTTGCAGCTCTAGCCACTAGAGCTGTCCTAAGCAGCTTAAGGTGTTGCCTGACTCCCAGGTAGTCAGGACACCTCTCCCCAGAGTTGCAACACTCACATTTTGGTGCTGAAACCCAGGACCAAACCCACAGAGCTGCAATTTACTTACAAATAGTAAGGCCACTGGCCAGCTGTTCTGGAAATTTAAATATTAGGAAAGGCCCAGGGTGGATATGGTGGTGCATGCCTAGGATTCCAGTGCTTGTGAAGTGGAGGCAGGAGACATGGGAGCTCAAGATCAACTCAGCTACAGAATGAGTCTGAGGCCATCCTACACTGCAGGAGACCCCGTTTAATAAAGAAAAAAACTACCCATACTTCACAACAACGAGAGACAAACTTACGGGGAATGTTCCAAAACATAGTGAAGTTAAAATCTATCTCTTTAGCACACTCCGATTGTGACCTCAAACCTCCTGTTTATACCTCTGGAATCCGTGTGTACTCTTATTTTCTACCCTCTTAGGGGCTAGTGACTGGAACCATAAACAATAAAGCACCTACACGTGGCCTTATTAAATGTGATGTATACATCAGCAAAGTCACCAGCACCATCCAGGTGAATCAAGGATCCTCTCCTAGGTCTTGGTGGTCCTTCTGCCCATCTTCATCCATGTACAGGAAAGCACAGATTTTTTTTCCATATGTGCAACCCGACATCCATTTCTTACCATTGATTGATTGCAGATGGGAACCTGCTTGCATTTTCACCTGGCTCCTTTCACTCAGCACAGTAACTTTGCATTCTCCTTCCTTTGTGAGGAAGCTTATTCCTGTGACTGGTGTGATATTCAGTCATAAAAGCAATCCTTAAGACATTTAAGCATTCACACATTGGCTAGCCATTTGGCTATTTTGCTTGTTTGCTTGTTTTCGAGACAGGGTTTCTCTGTGTAGTCCTGGAACTCACTCTGTAGACCAGGCTGGCCTCAAATTCACAGAGATCCGCCTGGCTCTGCCTCCTGAGTGCTGCAATTAAGGGCCTGCACCACCACCACCTGGCTCATTTGGCTGTTTTTAAACAAACAAAAAACTTTTACTTTTTGCTTATCTGTGTCACTGTCATTAAAAAGAGGTTATGGTTTTTTGTTTTTTGTTTGTTTGTTTGTTTCTGGACTGGGTCAGTGCACTTGCTGTCAAGGCTGATTTTAATCCCTGAAACTTGCATGATGGAAAGAAAGAATTGACTACAAACAATTGTCCTTTGACCTTCACACACACACACAGGCTATGCACACATTTAAAAAAAGGCCAAATAGAACAAAGAGAAATTTTGTTTTTAAAAAAAGAAGAACTCCTGTGTTAATAATCATCTTTCAAACTGAAGAAATTATTCATCTTAGGGTTTAGGTACATTATTTTATCTCATTTTGTTGTTTTCTTTCCAGTTCTCATGTTTCTGCTTCCCTGTAGGTAATTTCATTTTTTAAAAACTTTCTTTTGTCTTATCAGTAGCGTTATTCAAAGTATTTTTATGTAATGAGAGGTCATTTAAAACACTTGCATAGTCTATGTTTTCTTACATAGTCTATAGTGTCTGGTTTTTTTTTTCCTGGTTTGAATTTACGGTATAGAAATCTTTACTTTTATGCTTATAGGTGATTTGGGTGCATGTATGTCTGTGCATCATGTGGATGCAGCCATGGACACCAAGAAGAGGGCATCAGATGGTTTTGAGCCACCATGTGGATGCTGGGAATCCTCCAGCTCCCCCTAAAAATCTTTTCTTTTTAAAGATTAATTTTATGCATATGAGTGTTTGTCTACATGTGTATATGTGCATGCAGTGCCAACACGGACCAGAAGAGGGCATCAGATCCTTAAAATTGGAGTTAATAAATCACCATGGGTGCTGGGAATCAAAGCCAGGTCCTCTGCAAGAGCAGCTAATGTTTTTTAACCACTGAGCCATCTCTCCAGCCCACTAAAGTATAGAAATCTTGCACCCTGTTAATCTACCTCATTGATAATATAATTAATTGCTGAAAATTTCTATGCACACATCTAAGATCACATTAGACAGTGCTACTATTTTTTGCTTCAGTGGTCAAATTTAATTTATAAAACTTCAGGGGTGTAGTGGGAACTCAGAGTTATTTACCTAGTTGCAACTTGTGTTTTCAATTTTGCTTTCTGATATTGCAGAACACCTTTCTTCCATTCCCTCTTTGTCTAGAGGGTCTTGCACAGTTCTTCTTTTGGGAGTATTTCTGCAGGTGAAAACTTCAACCAGTTTTCTTGTGTCTAAGACAGGCTGAATCATCCCTTCAAGACTGAAAGGGTTATTTTCTGGGGCTAAAGAAAGAGCCCTGGCTGGGTGGCTCTCTTCCTATAGCACTTAAGAAACAACACCACTTCTTTCTAGCTTCAGAGACATCCCCTGTCATTTGAACTGCCCCTCCCCCAGGCAAAGTCTCTCCTGTTCCAGTTTTCCCTCTTCCTCTTAGTCCCCTTCAGCCTTTAGAAGTCTGACTGTTTTGTCTTGGTGTGTATTTCTTTGCTTTCCCCCACTCAGGGTCTTCTTACCTTCTTTCCACTCTGAAGATTTCTGGATTGCTTGCTTGTTTGCTTGCTTGCTCATTTATTTGCTTACTTATTTTGTTTTATGACCAAATTTGGAAAGATTTCAGCCACTGTCTTTAGAAATCTTTCCAACACTACCTTTTTCTAATTCCCACCTGGCATCAGAGTGCCACAAATGCCCTGCCTTCTATTACCAGCCAGTCTCTGATCCTGTTGTTGGGGTGCAGGTCTTTAATTACAGGCTCATTTATCAGGGATGTTAACAGAAGGCATCCTAGTTGTGAGTAAATAGGTTGCAACTCTGTGGGTTTGGTCCCTGGTTTCAGCACCAACAATGTAAGTAAATTTGTTGCAACAACTCTAGGGAAAGGTGTCCTGACTACCTGGGGGTCAGGCAAAACCTTGAGCTGCTTAGGACAGCTCTGATGGCTGAAGCTGCAAGGACGCAGTTCAGCCCCGGAGGGTGAGGTATCTCTGACACCTTGAGCTGCTCAGCACAACAGTTCTTCCCTGAAGGTGTCCCGGACACCTCTTTAGCACAGCTCTGACAGTTGGATCTACAAAGAAGCAGCCCAACCCTGGAAGGGAAAATTTTCCGACTTCCCAGGAAAGTCAGGCCTGGAACTGATGGGGCATGGTCTCCCCGCAGGATATAGCAATCCTGCTCCTCTCCTGGAGAGCTGCTACAGCTGAGCTTTGCTCAGCCCCCTCTTAAGGGGGCTTCCTAGCAAAGCTCTGCTTCTCCTGCCTAAGATGTTGCTTCTTCTGCTTCACTCTGCTTCACTCTGCAAAAGAATTGTAGCAATCTCCTCCGACTCCGGAGAAAAGTGTTACTTTTCAGCTCTCTCTTGCTCTGTCCACTGAGGACGTCTCAGCAAAGATCTTCTGTTCGGCTCCTCCTTGCTCTGCTCTTTCAGCTCTCCCTGTTTTGTCCACTGGGGGGCGTCTCCAGTGAGAGTTGGCAGTGGTGCATCATAGCTATCAGATGGAGAAGGAAACCCAGTCTTCTCACAGTCTTGTTAATGCTGGACTAGGACAGGTATTCAAACTCCCCACTTCAGCTTCTACTGATAATACCCTTGATTGGAAAGGCAAAGGCAGTTGTCCACAGTGGTGCTGTGGTGGGTAAGAAAGCCCATACTCCTGCCTGGGGTAGAAACTTAGCCTCCTCAATGGCCTGCACTGACACCATGAGAGTGAAAAAGGCTTATTATCACAGAAGAGATTATAGCTCTTAGCTGCTGCTCAGTCTTCTCTGTTGGAACTATAACAAAGGGCGTTGGGTCACTGTTTAACAATCCAGTGAGCCACAAGTCCAGGCACCATACACACTCTTTGCTGGCAGGGCCACAATGCTCAGCATGGTGGCTTTCCTCTCTTAACACACTCCACCTGAATAGCATCAAGAGTCAGTATGTGTGCTGGACAGATCTAACAGGGCTGCTTGAGAGAAACAAGATGACTGAGGGTCCCCCACTCTCTGAGATTTCTTCTAGAGCTTCTTGCTCTTCCCAGTCACACCAGTGGGTGCCTTGTTCCCATTTTCAAGCCCCCTCAGCCAGCTATCAGGTACAGCATTATGAAGTAGAACAGAGCTCACATCTTCTCTGCCCATTTGTTAGGTCCATGCTCAGAGACTGCTGGATTAATAGGGGGGGTTCTAAGCAGATGGCACAGAATTAGGGCTATCTCAGGATGGACCACTCACCAGCTGACATGTTTAACAAACATAGGGATTCTCAGACCCCAAATGACATTTTGTGTTGTTTATCAATTCAGCCCAACAAGCAAAACTCATATAGTTAAGATTACTGGAATATCTGGTGACAGAATCTGCATGCCTCCCTGTCCTTTACATCTTTAAAGATGAGGAGTCTATGGCTTTCTAGGTTCTGCAGATTTTCCAAGATGGGTACAGGCAGCATCGGGAAAGGCCCAGACATCTGTTTGATGATGACTTTAATAGGCATGTTTTCAGAATTGACTAGGAACTCCAGAGAAGGGAAACCTCCCTTTTCTGTATGTTCATTAACTTGACTCTTCCAGGAAATGGGTTTTCACCCCCACCATGCTCATATTGTTTCTGTGCTAGCCCCACAAAAGTAAAACATTCACTAAGGCAAGTGATCATAGATACTCAGAAACCTACCAAATATCAGGAGCCTGCTTCAGAGGGAGGCTAAGTTAACCAGCTCAAAATTCTACGACCAGCCATGTGTCCCCAACCACATTATTCACAGCCTATAACAGGGGCAGGATATTGTATATAATCTAGGAAGAGAGAGAAAGAAAGAAAGAAAGAAAGAAAGAAAGAAAGAAAGAAAGAAAGAAAGAAAGAAAGAAAGAAAGAAAGAAAGAAAGAAAGCTGAGAAACAGGGTGGTGGAGAGACCTGAAATTCCATAGATCACTGAAACATTCTATGTGACTTTTTGTTACTGGTAAAAAGAATAGTTAAGCTACACAATCCCTGCAGCTCTATTGTCATAATTTAATTATCTTCTCATTTGGCACGTGTCCATCAGGGTGGAAGGTCACTCTCCACTGTTACCTTTTGGTAAATGCACTGGTGCCATAGATGAATCTGGGTCTTGACTTTCTCAGTCCATGAAGAACAAGATATAAATTGTCTTCAGTAGAATCAGCAGCAGCCATTTTCTTTGGCTGGTGGATGTCATTGCCTTCAGGATCTGATTGAAGAAATAAATGTCCTTCAGACTATCTGAGAACAGTGTGCCTCCATCCAGTTCTCTGGAGGGTGGTCCCCAGGTTCTACTCTGTGAAGAGGAGATAACATTTGTGAGCTGCCTGCTCTGTGCTGGGGACTGAATCTAATTCACGTCTTAGTGATGCTAACGAAGAGCTGGTACAATGGGCATTGCAGTCTCTGATTAATGATTCATGAACTCTGGAGCTCAGCAAAGAGAAGTGTACCATCCAGGGACACTCAGAAGTGACAGCAAGGTTTACATTTAAGGCTTAGGGACTCTGAAATTCACACGCCTTTCTCTCTGTGAGAAATTACTTACTCCTGAGCACTAAAGACATTCTTTCTCTGTCGTTACATCATTCAGGATGTAATTTAAGAAAAACAAATTAAGTCACACACACACACACACACACACACACACACTTCTGTGTTTTCATCTGGTCTAACTATCTAAGCTCTTGATTCACATCATGTTTAGAGCAGGATCAGGATCCTGGATTAGTCAAACTGGAAAGACCTCTCAGTGGGTTTTCTCCTGTTTCCATTGCTGGACTTATTGGTGCCCATCCTGTTCCAGGCATTGAACTTGCAACTGGGGCCTCAGAATTAAAGCAGACAGCATTAGTTTCAAGGTTTTGTTGTTGTTTTTTTTTTTTAGAAGGTCAGGAAGTGTTTCTGCAATACTATCTGTAAGCAAAGTATTGAAATAAATAGTGCTGGACTTTAATACAAGAAATGTACACAGGTTGAACAAGGGCTGTAAGTGTTGTGTGTCTTATGAAGAAGAAAAAATGTGTGTGTGTGTGTGTGTGTGTGTGTGTGTGTGTGTGTGTGTGTGTGTGTAACCAAAAGATTTGGGCTGATAGAAATGGGAAGCCATGTAACCATCTGTAGGGTAAAAAGTCTGAGTTCATTTCCCAATTTCAAAAACCCACCAATCCCTAAGCTTGAAATCCCACCAATCTCTGAGCTCACTCCAAGCTCAGGACTTGAAATCTCATCAATCTCTGCCCTGGAAAACTCTGCCCCCAAGAAACCCTATATAAGTCTGCTTCCTACTCAGTTCTCGGCTGCTTCTCAGAGCAGAGGCAACCACCTACTCATGTCTTTCCCAATAAATGTCTTATGTGAGGTTTGTTGTGTGGTGTGACTTTGTGGTATTCCTTGGTTCTCAACTGCCAGAATACCCTTCCCCTCAGAGCTACAATACTTGTATTGGGGAAACCATTCCCCTCAGAGCTACAACACTTGTATTGAGGAAACCATTCCCTTCAAGAGCTACAACGCTTGTATTGGGGAAACTTCTCCCTGTAGTCGGGCTTTTCTTTGGGTCTCCAGCTCACAAAAAAATGACACAGAGACTTATTAAATATGGAAGATGAGCCTATAGCTTAGGCTTGTCCCACTAGCTCTTATAACTTAAATTAACACATGTATATTCATCTACATTGTTGCCACATGACTCATGGCTTTGACCTCTCCTCCTTCATGTCTGTTCCCTCTGTATCCAGCTGACAACTCCTCCTTTCCTCTTCCCAGAGCTCTCTGTCCCCAGAAGTCCCACCTATACCTACTACCTAGCTATTGGCCATTCAGCTCTTTGTTAAATCAATCACAGTGGCACATCTTCACACAGTGCAAAAGAATATTCCACATTTCCCCATTAGAACTGTAACACTTACACCATCCTAGAAAGAAGAAAGATATTCCAAAGAGAGACAGTTATACCACTGACTGCCAGAAGAAACCATCCCAAAAGAACTAGAATTTCCCCTGGAATCTTTTTTTTTTTTTTTTTTGGTTTTTCGAGACAGGGTTTCTCTGTGTAGTTTTGGTGCCTGTCCTAGAACTCACTCTGTAGACCAGGCTGGCCTTGAACTCACAGAGATCTGCCTGCCTCTGCCTCCCGAGTGCTGGGATTAAAGGCGTGCACCACCACCGCCCGACCCCTGGAGACCACCCTGTGGGTGGGAGAGAAAAGCTGAAGCCTAGTGCCAACCAGGGGAAGAACTCGTCTCCTAGGAAGTAATGTCACACTGTTCTAACAACTGTCAGACCACCTTGTAAGAGAGACCAGAACCTAGTGATATATAGATGACAGGAGGGACCACAAAGAATTAATGGAAACAATGACTTTTTAAAACTGTAAGTGGGCCGGGCGGTGGTGGCGCACGCCTTTAATCCCAGCACTTGGGAGGCAGAGGCAGGTGGATCTTTGTGAGTTCGAGGCCAGCCTGGGGCCCAGGACCAAGGAAAGAAACACAACCTGGGTTTGGGATCTGAGCCAGAGAAGTGAACACTTTATCCCCAAACCCAGAACCAAGGAAATATGCCCTGACTCTGAAACTAGTGCCAAAATAACACTCTTGGTCCCTAGAATCAGAAAGAAATGTGCCCTGGCCTTAGAATAAGGGTCAAAAACCAAGAAAGGCCAGAAAAGAAACACAATTTGGCCCTGAAATCAGGGCCACCTCTGTCCCTAGCCCACAAAACTGGCCAATCCCTGGGCAGAAATAAAACTAACCAATCATTGGTTGACTCCGCCCCCAAGACATATAAACCACCCTGCCTGGTCAGTTGTGAGCTGTTCTCTCCACCCTGGAGAGGCAGCTATTCTCCTGGACTCCTCCTTCCCAAATAAATCTCTTTCTCAAAAGAGTTTTTGGTGTGAAGATCTTCATTCACTAGCATAGAGAAGACCCTTGCTGAGACATCCCTCAGTGGACAGAGCAAGGAGGAGCTGAACAGAAGACTCTTGCTGAGACATCCCTCAGTGGACAGAGTAAGGAAGAGCTGAAAGAGCTGAAAAACTAACACTTTTCTCCTGAGCCAGAGGAGATTGCCACATTTTTACAATTTCTTAGACCAGAGAAGCAGAGCTCTGCTAGGAAGCCCCCTTAAGTGGGGGCTGAGCAAAGCTCAGCTGTAGCGGCTCTCCAGGAGAGGAACAGGACTGCTATATCCTGTGGGGAGACTACCCCCCATCACACCAGGTATAGCCTGATTTTCCCAGTCAGGATACCCTTTCTTGCTGAAGCAGTTCTAGGCATGACTCTCCAGAGCAGTCAGAAAAATTTCCCTTCCAGGATTGGGTTGCTTCTTTGTAGCTCCAGCTGTCAGAGATGTGCTAAACAGCTCCAGCTGTCCCAGACACCTCCAGGGCAGAGCTGTCCTGAGCAGCTCAAGGTGTCCAGGATACCTCACCCTCCAGGTTTGGGCTGCCTCTTTGCAGCTCCAGCCACCAGAGCTGTCCTAAGCAGCTCAAAGTGTTGCCTGACGCCAAGGTAGTCAGGACACCTCTCCCAAGAATTGCAAAACTCATAATTTGGTGCCAAAATCTGGGACCAAACCCATAGAGTTGCAACAAATTTATTTACATTGTTGGTACTGAAACCGGGTGGGGGGGTGGGGGGTTTGAGGATGGGGTGGGGGTAGACTCCCTTGGTGCCTGTGCTCTCCCCTTGTTGTCTGAGCCACACTAGGACTCTATCCATTATCTCCAGTCCATCTGCAATAGACCAAACTTCAAACTTCCGGCTCACTGATCACTCAGCATTCCATCCAACAGTGGCAATTAGGTGAGTTCCCCTTTTTGGTTGGTAAACATTTCCCTGGGTCTGAGGAAGTGACCGTTGAGTGTCCAGCACCCCTCTAGTACTTTTGGAAGTGGAGGTACCCCCAGCCACGGTCTTTAAGGCTACGGCTGGCCCTCTTCACCTGATCACACACACACACACACCCATCCTCAGAGCTGTAATCAGGCAGTTATAAGCATCCCTTCCTGTGCTCTCCCATCTTCCCACAAAAGGAGCCATAAAAGTCTCCCTTTTTCAGCCCTTTCCTCTGTATGAGTCCTTCCCCCTAGAGTTTGGTTTTCTCTCACCCTCTCGCTTCTACAGAAGCCCTAGTACCAGGCACCCGAGTCTCTTGTTGGCTTAGTCAAGCTAAGCTGGAACCCCGTTGAGTTGGATGATGACCCTCTGAATGGCTTGGTCCCTGTTCGGTCCTCCCTGAGTCCAGGGGACACCCTTGACTACAGGCTGCACTGACTATTTCCCTCACCTTTCATCCATGGGAACCCTGCACTCCATACCCTCCCATACCCCCTTGGGATGCCTCCTAGAAAAATCTCAAGCCTTGACACCTGGCACCTGATTCGAAAGGCTCTAAACTTGTTTGCCTGTGCAATAAAGTTTGGCCTCATTATCCTTTAGATAATCAACCTAAATGACTGCATAATGGCACACTAGATCCCAATATTATACGGGACCTATACAACTATTGTGAGCGATCGGGGAAATGGAAAGAGACCCTATATGTAAAAGCCTTCTCTTACCTCCGCTCCAAGCCTTCTCTCTGTGCCTCCTGTTCCCCCACCCAGCTCTTGCTTAGCTGTGAAGTCGGAACAGGATGAAACCATTTCTTTTGATCCAGCTAATGAGCCTCCACCGTATAAACCAAAGCCAAAGTCCACAGCTTCCTCTCTCCCAGTCCCTTCAGTTTCCCTTTCTCCCTCCTCAGAAACAGGTCATCCACCAGGCAGCCCAGAGGTCTCGAATTCCTGACCCACCTAGGACAAGGGAGAGAGCAATGAACTTTGGGTAACTGTTGTCAAAATAAGAAACAAATTTCAGACGTGGGATGCGACTGCCAATAAAAACCTAGAGTGTGCGCTCCAGTGTGGACCTTAAGAGTCTCCCTGTGCTGAGGGCTTGGTCACCAATGTCTTGCACTTCCGCCTCCACCATCTGAATGCTGGGATTACAAGAATACACCACTATGTCACTTTGGCGTAGTGCTGGGAATTGAACCCAGAGCCTCCTGCATGCTAGGTGAGTACTCTACCAATTGAGCCACTTCCCTAGCCACAAGCTTCTCTGTGTTAACATGCCATCCATGCCATTTACAGTAAGACACCCAGACCTGGGTGTTTGAGAACACCGCCCAGTGGTCTCCCATCTCTGTCTAGAGACTGCATAGCTCTATGTGGATGACTGATGGAAACTTGAGTAAGTTAACACTTGCTTTCCTCACCTGCTTTACTGTCTCTCTGAAGCAGCCATCTGTTTTCATTTCTGAACCGTCTCTCCCCCACTGGCAATGATGACCAACACTCTTCCTTCCTGTACATCTTCTCAAACATTTCTGATGACCCTCCTAATTCTGTGTAGTAAGAACACCATTGTACATTGCACCAAGAACCCACTCACACACACACACACATACACACACACACACACACACACACACACACACACACTCATCATATTTATCATGTTCCAGACATATGATAAAGTATTTCACATCTATTGTTTTATCTAATTTTCTTGTCAATCTCACAAAGTGCATCTGTGATTATTCCCATTGGACAGACAAATAGACAAGCCTGGAGAGCTGTATAAACTTCCAGTGGTCACAAAACCAGCAAAAGGCAGTTAAAACTTGACCATGAGCCATTCAACTTCAGAGAGAACACTTTTCACTTCACCTAATGTTCTTTCAATACAGGCTTTGTGTAAACTTTCTTTTCTTTTCAGTTTTTACAAAAGCCCACACTGTAAAGTGCATTTCAATGCTAGATATATTTAAAATAAAGCAGATGACCTATAATTTTTTTCAACACAGGTGTAGCACACGCAGCAAATTAAATGCTAAGAAAATGGGAGTTTTCACAAAACGTGGAAGTGAGCACTAAGGTAAGGGAACCAGTTAAAGAAATGATCAAGATCCCTGGCCTGCAATGAGATGAACTGGGCTTGAATCCAAGCTCTACAGCTCACTGATTGTGACTCATGGCTGACTGTTCAACATATTTGAGCCTCAGTTTCCTCGTGTGTGAAAATACCTGAAATGGCTGTTTGAGGGCTTAGCTGGTATTCTAGTTTGATTTCCATTGCTGTGATAAACACTGTGAACAAAAGCAACTTGAAGAAGAAAGAAATCATTTGACTTACACTACCTTCAAGTCACAGTCTGTCACTGAGGGAAGTCAGGCAGGAACTCAAGCAGGAGCAGAGGCAGAAGCCATGGAGGCATACTGCTCACTGGCTTGCTTCCTCTGGCTTGCTCAGGTGCCTTTCATATACAGCTCAGGCCCATCTGTATAGGGATGGTAACACCCAGGGTGGGCTGGGCACTCCTCCATCAATTAGCAATAGATAAAATGGCTCACAGATGTGGCCATGAACTAAACTGATCTGACAGTTCTGCAGCTGAGGTTCTCTCTTCCCAAGTGACTCTAGGTTAGTGTCAAGTTGACTGCTGAAGCCAATGATGACAGCTGGTATTCTGAATGTGAGATGCTTAGCCAGCATGCAGCGTGTGGCAAAAGATGCATAAGCTCTGTGTAAAAGTTCTGGGTGGGGGGGGAAAAACACCAACACTAAAAATCAAGCTTGCCTCAATCAAGTCTGGCAAGCCACAGGGCCTGCAAAGGGCAGGGTATCAACCACAGAAATCAGTGCCAATGAAGAAAAGAAGATAAATGGGAAAACTCGAGAAAGAAGCAAAGTAGAATGTGCTAGTTGCTGCCTTGTTGATATGACGATGCACCTAATAAAAGCAACTTAAGGAAGAAAGGATGTATCTTGGCTCACAGTGTGAGGGCACAGTCCATCATGGCGGGGAAAGCATGATGGCAGGAGCGCGAGATGACCGCTAGTTGCATTGCATCCACAGTGAGGAAGCAGAGAAACAGATGCTGGGGTTCATCTGCACAGAGAGCAGGATGGCACAGAAGAGGGAACAGGAAGTAAAGAGATGATGCTTTTGATGAAGGAGAAATAAAATCCAACACGTTATAGTGTCTCTCTCACTGGTTCTGTTTTATTACATGTATTTACTTGTGTGTGTGTGTGTGTGTGTGTGTGTGTGTGTGTGTGTGTGTTCCACAGAGAGCTTGGGAGGCTAGAGGACATTTAGAAATAGCTGGTCTTCTCCCCCCACTATGTGCATCAAGATGGAACCCAGATCATGAGGATGGGCAGCAAGTGAATTCACCCACTGAGCCAGCTTGCCATCCCCCCATTGGTTCTCATTTTAACCATCGTCTCTCAGGGTGTCTAACTGGAGTCCAGCACAGACAATGAGCAGGTAATGTGTATCAGGGTGATTAGCCACACTGTTGTGATTGGAGGAAAAGGACAGGCCTGGCAGCAGGCCGGTGTGGACTGTCACACAGTTCATCAGAGGAAGAAGGGAAATGATGGCTTTGAAGCTTAGCTTCAGTGGAGGGCTGCTTTGCTCATAGCTGCTAGCCTCGGAAGCTTAGAGATTTCCTTTTCCTAGCATAACCCTGCTGACCACTCTTCTGTTCCCACAGAGGAAGGTGTAGTTGACAGGTGGAGCCATGTGCTTCGCTCCCTTACAAACATTTCTGAATCGCTTGCTCTGCCAGGCACCGCGCCCAGCACTTAGCACGCAGGTTGACCATTCATTTAATTCTCCCTGTGAAACCACGGCACAGGGACTATGATGATGGAAGGTGTATTAGCATCCCGTGGTTTATATTGGATGTTAAGAATTCTCTGCCATCCAGACAAAATGGATGTGCTCAAATAAAAAAATACAGGCGTCCCATAATTCACACCTGCTTCTCTTTTGCTGATGGATAAGCATCCTGAGAATACCACTTGGCCACTTACTGCTCTGTCACCAAGAGTGCTTCTGCGCTCTCTCAGGCATCACTGTGGGCAGAGAGCCACACCTCACACAAAAGGGGCCTCACTCAGAGAAGCAGATGAGCTTGTTGATGAAGGGGATGGAAATTGAAGCCTTAATGAGCTACTGTATCATAAATGAGTGCAAATTACATTGTCAGTCTATTTACAATTTCACATGGCATGAAGCCTTGTAATTATGTCTACTCAATTATTGCATTCAGAGGGCCTTTCAGTATGGGCCTCTCACTATGGCCAAAATCCACTGGGAAACCTCTGTGTGCATGCATGTTAAAAACAGCTCTTCTAGGACCTGACATCTAATATTTAGAAGTGAAAATGTGGGCAAGGGGCTGAGGGAGGGTTTATGTCAGAAAACACAAACTTGGACCCAGTGAGATGGCTCAGTGGGTAGAGGTGCTTGCTGCCAAGCCTGGCAGTGTGAGTTCAATCCCCAGAACCCACACAGTGGAAAGAGAGAGCCAACTCCTACAAGGTGTCTTCTGACCTCCATACAGACACCATAGCACACATGCATCCCTCACAGATAGGCAGATGGACCAGATAGATAGATAGATAGATAGATAGATAGATAGATAGATAGATAGATA
>CABHPQ010000537.1:0-15081 GCA_902168405.1 Peromyscus aztecus | reverse complement strand
TGTGTGTGTGTGTGTGTGTGTGTGTGTGTGTGTGTGTGTGTGTGTGTGGTGTTGTTGTTGTTGTTGTTTTTCAGCTTTCCAAGGTGCCTCACAGGCTGAAGAGATTGTTTCTTCCGGTGTGATTTTCAGTGACATGTAATTCATCTGGAACAAGATGCTGAATTTAAAGTCAGCAGGAAGACCATTAAGAGAGCTTCAGAAACACCACAATACCCAAGAGGGGGACAAAAAGAGCCTCCTTGGGGAAGACATTACAGTGTGCACCCCCAAAGCCAAGGCTGACTAGCTGGAGACTTGATAGAGCTTTGATTTAGATAGGGTCCTACCCAGGTAAACACACTTCCCAGAGTTTCTGAAACATGCCGCTTCAAAAAATGCTCTTTCCTCCATGCTCATTAACTGTATTTTCAGAAATAGAGGAAATTGGAGGTGGAGAGTTGGCTCAGCAATTAAGAGTACTTGCTGCTCTTACAGAGGACCAAAGTTCAGTTCACAGAACCTACATGGTAACTCATCTGTGGCTTGAGTTTTCCTGCCTGGTCCACGGTCAGGATAAATCTCTTTCACCTGCCAGTCCCACAGCCGCTCAGACCCAACCAAGTAAACACAGAGACTTACATTGATTACAAACTGTATGGCCGTGGCAGGCTTCTTGCTAACTGTCCTTATAGCTTAAATTAATCCATTTCTATAAATCTATACCTTGCCACGTGGCTCGTGGCTTACCGGCATCTTTACACGCTGCTTGTCCTGGCGGTGGCTGGCAGAGACTCCCTCCGCCTTCCTGTTCTTTTTATTCTCTCTGTTAGTCCCGCCTACACTTCCTGCCTAGCCACAGGCCAATCAGTGTTTTATTAGCAACACATTTGCCATACAGAACATTCCCACAGCACTCATCACTGCCTGTAACTCCAACTATAGGGGATCCAGTGCCCTTTTCTGGCTTCTGTGTGTATTACATTCAACATGTTCACATTCCCACACAGACACACATACATAAGAATAAATAAAAATAATAAACCTTTTTGCTTAAAAATTAAAATCCAGCATAATTTTTTGAACATAGAAAATGTATTCTAACTGTTATGAATTACAATATCTCTAATTATTTAGTGACAGCTATAACCAACTCTCACTTGGTTTAAAAGACTGACGGAGTGATTGTTTGATTGACTGGAAGCCTCAATACTTCTCATGTTGACCTGATTCTTTTTCTGCATCTAACATTTTTTGATTGAATATTAGACAACGTGAATTTTTACTGTGTCAGCTGCTAGATATTGGTACACTCTCAGAAATACACATTTGTTCTAACATTCAACTCTTATTTAAAATTATTTTTGATTCATTTAGGTCCTGATTTTAAGACTGATTTAGCTGGACAGGAGAAGTACTCACACCAGAGTTAGGGGTTCCCAACCAACAAGGGTTCTGTGGATGCTACCAATACCGACAGCAAGGTGAGTTTTGCTGATGGAGGCCAGCATCATTCCCAGCAGCCTTTGCATCAGGCCCTGATAGACCTCATTCTCCACTGAGGTTCTTTTCTGGATTTCAGGGGGTAATTCTCTCACATGTATACATTAGCAGGTACTTCCTGATTTCCTCAGAGCTGGTCTCTGTCCAGCTCTCCCCCGTCCGGTCCTTTGTCCCCCAAACTGTAGCTTCTTGCTGAAGTTTGTGGCTCCCTCTTTTTGATGGGTTGCATCTCTGGGGGGCACACCTGGGTTTCTACCCTGTGCCTGCAAACTCCAGACAATAAGCTACAAGGAGCTACGTGCTTCTGCTCATCTGACCCTTTTCTTTCTGTCCTTTGTTGATCTGTTTTTGGTTTATTACCAATGATCTTCCATACATTTTATCTATTTTTGCTGTTGTTTCAAGCATGTGGCTAACATTTGTATCTTGTAACTTCGTTTTTTGTTAGACATAATATTTGCTATGGATTTTTTTTTTAACTTGAGAATTCCTTCGCGCACTTTTGAAAATGCTTTGATACCGTAAATGAAACACTCCCACTGAGGCCCAAATTAAAAGACGCTCTGTCACTAAATCACATCAGAGATGCAACAAAAAGATTGAAAAACTCATTTTAAACTCATTACAGACTTCCTCAAACGGGCAGGGATTGCTAACAAGTAGCAGCCTGTAGCAGCCTGTGTTCTTGATCAAAGCTGCCATGAACTGTTCGCAAAGCTGGCTATTTTGATGGCAGTGGCTCCATATGCACTTGAGGTTGGCTCCAAATACAAGCAAAGTCCCCACTATATTCAAGCCAATCACAGGAGAGACTGTAAGAGTTGACACCATCAAGGTTGGAGAGGTGACTCAGGGCTTAAGAGCATTGGCTGCTCATAAAGAATTCAGTTACCAGCACTCAAATGGCACTTCAGCTCCAGGGGAATCTGTCGCCCTCTTCTGGCCTCCCTGAGCACCTGCACTCATAATGTGCATACATTATCAATAATTTATGTAAATATGAGCTGATTGCCAGTGCTGGGAGCTTTGAAAGTCTTGCACTGCCTAACTTAATAAAGGCAGTCACTTTTAGAAAGGTATCCTTTCATTTTTTTCTGCTTCCAGAGGAGAAAGTTGGGGAACTAAAGAAAGTATCTATATACCCTGCCCCCAGACCCAGAGAACGTAAAAGCAGAATCAGGAAAATTGTAAGACTCTGAGGGTGGGAGGAAGTTGTGAAAAGCTGTCTTCTGAACTTGACAGGACAATTGTATTCATGAACAGGTCGCAGGTGAGGTTACCTACATAAAACCTGTGCACACGCGTGTGCACACACACAAGTTATGCAAGTAAGAAGGAGGGTGCTGGAGAGATGGTTCAGAGGTTAAGAGGACTTCCTGCTTGTGTGTTCCCAGTACCCCCATCATGCAGTTCACAACTTCCTGTAACTCCAGCTCCAGAGGATCTGACACCCTCTTCTGGCCTCCACAGGCACCAGCATATATATGGCATACACGCAGCGAGACAGGCACACATACACATAAATAAAAAGTAAATCTTTAAAAAAAAAAAAGTAGGATGGGGTAAAGAAGAAAGTGTCGGCTGGAGTTCAAGAAGGATAAAAGAGGATAACGGGGGTAAGCCTTAACTGCCCTCATTATATTTATGATTAGTAGCAACATTGTGTATGAAATTATCAGATGTAAAAAACTGGTAACAGTGGCTGACTGTGCCATCCTCAAATATCAAGTAATTGATGTGAGAATCAAAGAAATTCTGGCTGCAAATTGCATATGAGCAACCTCTCCTCCTCTCTGCCTACCTGGGTAAAGAGAGATCCAGGGTGTGTAAAAAAAGCCCTCTACACACCGTCTTCCCCACACCTGTGCTGCTCTTTGCAAATGAACAAAACCGCTTTCCTACCTGCCTCTTAGCCACCTTTTTAAGTCACCAGTGGAAATCGTGCTAAGGAGGCACAAATGAGCAATAGCGGTGCTGGCAAAAATCAATATTTACTATAGATCATGGGGCATAAACATTGTGTAGCGTATTAGGATGAAATGTGAGCTGCCATAATCTGCACACTATGGGGAAATTATCGAGGCAAAGTAGACTCTGTAAATATTTACTAGGACCGTGTACCTGGAGCCGTGTCCAATATCCTATCTCAACTCGTGCATTAGTCAGGGTTCTCCAGGGAAAGAGACCCAGTAGGGTTTATATAGGTCTATAAAGGGAGATTTATTGTGGGAATTGGTTCACGCCATTACAGAGGCAGAGAAACCCCACAGTATGTCATACTTAAGCCAGAGAGCCAGAAAAGCACAAGGTGTGATTCAGTCTCAGGCGGCAATGCTGTGTGCATAAGGTAAGCGATGAGGATTGGGAGGGAATGGTAGGGACAGCTGTGTAAGTCCAGAGCGAGAACTGAGGGTGAAATGGAGAGATCTCATCTCCTCTTACGTTTTTTTTTCTCTCCATTAGTAAATCAAAAAGGATTTTACTCTGTACCAAAATGAGAGCTAATCTCTTCCAGAAACACAGCTGAGCATCCTAAACCAAAGCAAAACTGAGCAAAGTTAAACAGCCACAACTTGGCATGAAATTAACCAACTACAAGTTGACACAAAAATAACTAATCCCAAATTGATAACATGTGCTAGGTAGATTTTGTTGCTGTAGTTAATTTGGCATGAGCGAGAATTATCTGAGAAGAGGGAACTTCCAACTGAGAAAATGCCTCCATCAGATTGGCTTGTAAGCAAGTCTTTGGGGGTTAATGATTAATGACTGATATGGAAGGACCCAGTGCCCAGCTCACTGTGGGCGGTACTAGTCTAGGCAGGTGGTCCTGGGTGCTATAAGAAAGCAGGCAGAGCAAGCCATGGTGAGCAAGCCAGTGACTAGCATTCCTCCATGGCCTCTGCATCAGCTCCTGCCCCTGGGTTTCTGCCCTGACTTCCCTTCATGATGGAAGCGATGGGAACATGGAATCCAAATAAACCATTTCCTCCCCAGGTTACTTTTGATCATGGTGTTCATCACAGCCACAGACATCTAACTAGGACAACACATAAAATTAAACAGCCACAAGTTCACATACACACACGCACACACACACACACACAAAAAATTTCAAGTGACATGTAAAATTCACCAACCACAAGTTGACATGTAAAACTCATAAAACCAATGGTCATAACTATGAACTCTAAATTTCTTTTTTCTTAACTGTTGTTTTACGTGTGTGTGTGTGTGTGTGTATCACTCCTAAATATATACTTATGACCTGCCCAGTCTGTATAATGTTACTTCAATGTGTGAGTTCAGGGCTGACCATTTGGCATTGAACCTAATTAGTGTGCTCCTCTCTAGGGAAGACGATTTCTCCCACTCTCAGCTACTGCCCACAGTTCTTGTCACGGGTGGAGAGGCCGACCTGTCTTCCCTGGCACTGACCCACACTGACCCACACTGACCCACACTGACCCACACTGACCCACATGCTGAGGCTTTCAGCACATCTTTCTATACCAATGCACCCGGCTTCAAGTGGGACACTCCATGACACACTGGGTTGTGCCCCTAAGAACAGGTCTTTGAAAGGCACGGACAAGGTGTGTGGAGTGAGTGGCTGGGAAAGCCGCTGAGAAAAAGGAGTCTCTCCCTTCCATCAGTCAGCCACGACAAAGCCCACTGATGTTTACTACACCCATTCCCCGTAACATGTTTTTAAGTTGGACTTTCCATCTATATCATACATGAACCTTTTTGTCAGCACAGCTGCGGTGTGCATGCTTTTAGAGAGCACGATGGCTTGCTTTCCTACTTACTCTGTAGGATAATTTCCTTGGAGTAGAATGTCTAGCCAGAGGGGCTCAACTACACAAGGCTCAACAAGGGCACACAGCACCTTCCATTTCAGGAGCTGGATATCTTCCCTCACCTCGTGAATTATGGGTGCTTACTAGAGTGAACGCCTCTTCTCCCATAGCAAACAAAACAGAAAAACAAAGCAATGAACTAGATGGACATTGCCTTCCCTAGCTGAAGACAAGCCTCAGTTGTTGGATACCTCAAATCCAACAGGGAAGGGCTAGGTCCCCAAGGGAACAGAAGAATCAACACGTTGTAACAGGAGATGAGAGTGGAGGTTTGAACTATAAAGAAAGTAACTTAAAGGCTTCTTCTTCTGGGGCATAACACAGTGGAAGAGCACTAGCTGAGCATGCATAGTGTCCTGGCTTCAATCCCCAGCACATACACAAAAAAGAGTTTGATATTCCTGATCAGAGGAGGGCAGGTGGGTGTGGAGGCACATAGGCCACTTTCTGTCACCGTGGTTGAAGCAGGCACAGGACCGCAGGTGACGTGCACTGTCCCTCTTCCTCTCTTTGCTGAGCACAAATGCCACTTATCCTAGATTGGACCAGACTTCTGCTGTCTACCTCCAGTTCTAAGAATAAAATTAAGATGTCAGCTAAGAGATGTATTCCCAACAGAATGTGTGCCTGACAAGCCTTTTCTTCACGGGTGAATTAGAAAGATGTGTTGCTCAAAAGATGACTGCCAAATCCTCCCAGACAGAGTGGGCCCATCTTACCTGCAGGAACACTGCCTGCTTCAAGGGTACACTTGTGATCCCAGGACTGGGGAGCTGGAGGCAGGCATATCCCTGTCGCTCACCGGCCACCTACCCCTACTGATGGGTGAGTCCCAGACCTGTGAGAAATCCTGTCTGAAAAACCAAGGTCCTGAAGATTGTCACCAAGGGTGGTCTCTGGCCTCCATGCATGTACGCATGAGTGCACACACACACACACACACACACACACACACACACACACACACTGGCACATACAGGAGCATGCAAACACAAAAATGAAATCATAAGTAAATAAAAATAAACGTGGAAAATGTGCTTTGTTGGTTATCTGGCGCCTGTGACACTGTGCACTTGTAGACAATGCCTAGGTCTGAGATAACATCAGAGGGAATAAGCCCAGGCAGGGGCTGTGGTGAGAAGCCACTGTGTCAATCACAATTTTATCTTTCTACCTCTTTGCTATTTCCTAAGCTCTGTATAGAGAAAGGCATAGTATGTAGTCAGAATATAAGACACAGTAGGCTTTGGGTAAGTAAATATTGAGTGAAGACTGCCAACCCAGTGCTGTTTTTTTTTTAAGTAAGTGCAAACAGAATAGTAGGTTTATAAAGAAAAAGATGCTGGGCAGGGGAACAGGTTATGTGAGCCCAAGAACACTGGGCAGCCCATAAGAGGGACTCGAGAAGGAAGGCACTCCATGGCTTCCCAACAAAAAGACTTGTAAAGATTTTACTCTGGCTTGCCAATCACCCTGATACATTCCATATAGCTTTTTCTGCATCCAATTATCCAATTATATCCCATCTATACACGTGATGGTTATTTGTCAATTTAAATTAAAAAGGAAACATTGTAATCAAAATTCTCTCTCACCGGAATGAATCTTTCCACCCTGAAACAGACATGCACTGATGGATACAACAGAATTTATTATGTAAGAAAAGAAAAGAAGGAAAGAAGGGCACACTGTCATCTGTAAGAATTTGGATGAATTCAGAGGACACAATGCTAAGTGAAATAAGCTAATCTCTGGAGGATGTGTCAAGCATGTTCATAGAAAGAGAAGCGAATTGTGCCTTCCAGGGGCTGGAGGTAGACAGGAAGTCACTGTTCAACAAGTATAGTTTCCTTTGTACAGTAAGATTAACTTCTACAGCTCTGTTCCATGGTTGGGGTTAGTTCACTTGATGGAGGGCTGGCCTAGTATGCAGAGACCCTGGGTTCTGTCCCCCAACCCCACACAAATCTTGCTTGTAACGTTAGCACTGGGAAGCAGGAGGACAAGGGATGAAAGGACATCCTTGGCCTCCTAGGCAGCCTGGGTTCCATAAGACCACATCTCATGAAGGAGCAAGAAGGAGAGTCCTGCTCTGTAACATGGTGAACGCTCTCGAGTAAGTGTGGTGTGCTTAAAATATTAGAGTACACACCCACTGTTAAATGTTCATACTATACTAAAAGTTTAAGTAGCTAAACACACACACACACACACACACACACACACACACACACACACACACAATCAAATAGCTAAAAATAAAAAGAATTTCTTGACAATAGTCTCGCTTTTCCCTCAGGGAATTCTAGTCATTTTGACCTGTGATAGGATGGGATTGGTTCCTGAGTTACTGAGGGTTACTGGTTGCTGAGGGCTGTACTCTCACTCCCTTTATGCTGAAGTCTGCTCTAAACCTCTTCTAGTCAAAATGGCCAGACACCCACCAATCTCCCACAGCCACCACAGCAGCAGGCTCAAGCCGACAAGTGTTGTCACACATCTGATATGCTTGTAGTAGACACCTGTCATGGTTAATATTGACTGTCAACTAGAAGAGCTCTAGAGTCACCAAGGAGACAAAGTTCTGGCGTGTCTCTGAAAGAGTGGCCAGGTTTACTTCTCTGTTGCTGAGGTAAGTACCCTCAACTTGGGGAGGAAAGTGGTTATTTGGCTTACACACCCCAATCACAATCCATTATGGAAAGACCAGGAACTCAAGGCAGGAGCTGAGGCAGAGGCCATGGAGGGGAGCTGCTTACCGGCTTGCTCTCCATGGCTTGCTCTGCCCGCTTTCTTATAGCGCCCAGGAACACCTGCACAGGGGTGGCACCACCCACAATGGACTGGGTCCTCCCACATCAATCATTAATCAATACAGTGCCCCCACAGACTTGCCCACAGGTCAATGTGATGGAGGTGATACCTCAGTTGAGATCCCCTTTTTCCAGAGGTCTCTAGGATTACATTGAGTTGATAAAAACCATGATAGGGAATTTCTAAACTAGGTTAATTAAGGAGAACGCATGTTAACTGTGGCCAGCACCATATCACAGTCAAGAGTCCTGGTCTGAATTAAAAGGAGAGAGCAAGCTGAACACCAGCATTCATATCTCTCTCTCTCTCTCTTTCCTTCCTAACTTGGGGTGCAATGTGAGCATCTGCCCCCTACACCCTTGCTACCAAGCGCTCCCCACAAAGATGAACTGCGCCCTTGGATTATAATACAAAATAAATCCTTTCTCCCTTAGTTTATTTCTTGTCAGATATTTGGCCCCAGTCACAGGAAACAAAACTAACACAACCCACTGAAGTTCAGCCCCAAACACTGAGGTCATCAGACACCCTACTGCTACCATGATTTTTTTTCTTCCTGCCTTTTGAGTCCCTAGAAGGGACTCCTTACCCCACGGGTCCTTAACCAATCCCATCACTTCTTCTCTACCGTTACCAAGAAGCATCTGATGCCCCCCAAGGGATATTTCCATGAGGCAAATTTAGAAGACTGCTATGAGCTATTAGGCACTTCTGTTTGGCTCTAAGTAACTGCTCAGAAGTGCCAATTTGCCAGCAAGCCATGGAATCTAGCCCGAGCGAGTGGTAAAGTCCCAAGGCTCTGAGTCGCTCACACAGCTAGCCGCAGGGCTCGACTCGCGGCATCTGTCAAGATCGTGCATTTTCTGCTGGCGCCATCTGAGCTATTTAAGTGGGTGACAGCCTGTGCCTAGAACAGCATCTATAGTGAGTTAACATCAGAAGGGCTGCATGTAAAATGTCAGGACAGCTTAGCTACAGCATGGGGGAGGCTTGGAGTTAGCACCCGCTCTCCCTACCCACATTTTTAAAGATAGGGATATATAATCTCCGTTTCCCACACTGGCTACAGACTCTCTGTAAAGACAAAGATGACCTTGGGGTTCTGCTCCTGCAAGTGACAGGTTTGTGTCGCCATCCCTGGAATATCCCTGCACTGGGGATTGAACCCAGGGCTATATGCATGCTAGACAAGCATCCACTGAGTGACATCACTGTATTTTAAAGTGATGTCTTTTTAAAGATCTGTTTTATTTTTATGTATATGTGTGCAAATACATCTTTCATTTCTCTCTGCATACACACACAACTGTAAGTGTATAGCAATGTTACTTATACTTACTTATACACATATGCCCAGACGCTTGTTTACTTAAGTCTGTCTGTAAACACGTTGCCTTTGTGTGGACTTTGTTCCTCCTCAACATTCAGACGATCAGACACCAAGAGCTATGCTATCATATTGACGGACAGGTGTCCCGGGGGGATGGGTGGCAGGGAAGAACAATGCAAATATAGAATGCACATGTGGCTGGCACTTGCTCACATGGAAGCCCCCTGCCCTTCTCCTCACTGTCTGCAGAGGTTGCTTTTAGACTTTTGGTACAGCGGGAGTCATTTGAAGCTATGACAAAACCGAACATCAACTCTGTCGACTGAGGTTGCAATGCTGAGGATAGAGAATGGCGGCAGACAGGCTACTAATTACCATGGCCCCCTGCACTGGTGTCTGGAGAGAGCAGAAATGGAAACAGGTGTAATAAAATAAGTGAGAGCACATCAGAAGGACAGGGAAATGCCAGGATGTCAGACACCAGTCCCGGGGAGTATTACGATCTGCCCTCTGTTCTGGATTGTACATATCATATGTATGCATGTGTTACATACGTTATAGTATCATGTGAAATAAATGGAAATATAAAGAACATATAGAAGATAATACAACCTATAAAATATAATATAGTATAAAATAATTATAAAATAATACATAGTTATTTTTGCACTTTGGGGGGAAATACAGAGTGAGTGCCCATAATATTTCATATACATTTAATTTAGGTTGCATATTTTTATATACTTCATATATGCCCTCATGGAACAGCTCATTTTAATTTGTCACCATGGCAACAAAAATAATTATCTCACTAGAAAAACTTGAGGAGTGAAGTTTGCAGACACCCAGCTTCATTACCAGACTTACCTTAAAGGCTTGCTTTGACATTCTAAATATGTATGGAGTCATTTAATAAATCATTAATAAATGAGTTTGTCTGCACTACCAACATGAAAAGGCAAGGAAAGATGCTGTCCACCTTAGGGTGTGTGTGTGTGTGTGTGTGTGTGTGTGTGTGTGTGTGTGTGTATGTCAAATTAAACTAAATTTGGCCTGAAGATACCTCCATAGTCCTTATATAGGACTCAGTCACAGGTAGTTCACTAATGGAACTATAGCTGACCACCAAGCTGTAACCAGCTAAACTATCCACCACCACCACCACCACCACCACCACCACCACCCCTGCTGCTGTTTTTAGTTTTCTTTTTTAATTTTTTTAGATTGATTTATTTATTATGTAATGTATGTATGTATGTGTTCTGCCTGCATGTATGACTGCAGGCCAGAAGAGGGCACCAGGTCTCATTACAGATGGTGTGAGCTGCCATGTGGGTGCTGGGAATTGAACTCAGGACCTCTGGAAGAGCAGCCTGTGCTCTTAACCTCTGAGCCATCTCTCCAGCCCCGTTTTCAGTTTTCTGTTGTCTGGCCCTATTGCCAAACAGAGTCCTTGGAACCTTCTCTGGCTTTGAGAGGGGTTCATTTTCCTAACCTTTCTCTGTTGAAATAAACTACCAACTCTGCTGATACATCAGAAGGTTTTGTTTTTCACTGCTGTTTCCCCTCTAGAGTGAGAGATAAATGAAGGTCTGACTTCAGACCTATTCTCAGTGTGTGTGTGTGTGTGTGTGTGTGTGTGTGTGTGTGTGTGTGTCTGTGTGTGTGTCTGTGTCTGTGTGTGTGTCTGTGTGTGTCTGTGTGTTCCAAGATTACTTCACTGAGGCAATGCTGGTCCTGTCCTGATTCTCATTTCTTCCTGAATGTTGGCCTCAGCTATGCTCACCCATGTGGCAGTGGGCTGTGTGCCAGGGCTCAGTACCTTGTTCCAATACATGACATGCTCAGCCTTATCTTTGGAAAATCAGCTATGGAGAGCGTGTCTGGACTCACCCTAAGGTAGCCTGGATACTGATGAAGGGGGACACAATCAATCCATGAAAGGGAGGCTTGTAGACACGTCTTGGGGGGCCAATCAGATCCATCTTCCCTTCTGTTTTATTAAAGTCTGGGGAGTCGCAGACAGGAGGATGGGTGCCAGGTCCACTGTGCCTGCCTTTCTCACTCTCTGTTGGTTTCTGGACTTGATTCCTTTCGTTTCTCAAGATAGATGACAACCAAAAGTAATATTTATACCCAGTCTGGGTAGCTGCTGCACTGAAGGAATTCTCTCTCTCTCTCTCTCTCTCTCTCTCTCTCTCTCTCTCTCTCTCTCTCTCTCTCTCTCTCTCTCTCTCTCGCTTCTGCCCACCAGGACCAGCCTTATTATAGACCTCAAGCAGGTTCGGTCTGTATTTATATCTGTTTCTTTCAGTAAATTTTTGTTTATCAAAAGACCCTTCCCTTTGTATTACAAAGCTGTTTTCTTCACATTTATTCAGGGAGTTTTCAATCTACATGTTGTATATGCTCATGTGTTTTGCTGACCCACCCTTGAAAAAGTAAATAGGTCTAACATTTTGTCTCTCTGTGTGCACATGTCCATGAACCTTCAGAGACCAGATCATCTGGAGCAGGAGTTACAGACAGTGTGAGCCACCTGATGTGGGTGCTGGAAACTCAAACTCCTGTCCTCTGCTAAGACAGCAAGTACCCTTAACTGCTCCATCCCCCTCTGCTAATGTTGATATATGTGTGTATCCAAAATCTCATAGCTCTTCTTATTGCTTTATTAAATTTATCTAGAGACACAGAACCAATAAATAGAGTGTGGGAGGAGTGGGTGTGGGTGGAGAGGTAGGGGGTAATCCCAACCATTCATTGATTATTTCATTATGATTATCTCTGGCCATCTGAAACACAGAAGGCTGGAAGAACTTCCCTATACCATCAACTTTCCCATCTCCTGGTCATTACTAGTTGCCAGGTGCTGGCTAGGCACAAAGCAGAACCTTGGTTCCATCCCACAAGGATCTGTGTGACCTGTGGAAGCCCCAGCAGGGAGGTAGCAACCAGAAGCTTAATCTGTAGGGTTATAACTAAGCACATCTCATCCTGTAAGAGCCAAGCATGTGGGATTGACTGAGGATAACAGCCAACACTATGGCATTCTGGTTCTCTTCAGATACAGAGTGATTACTCTCACAGCACATGGCTGACTGAGATGTGACAAGAGCTGACAAGAGCCAAAGGGTTTCCACTTGAGTAACAGAATAAGCCTCCAACAAACTCAACCTGTTTCCACAGCACAGGCAGCCTGAGCCACCAGCCATGGAGACCAGCACTTTCACAGTGTCACAGACTTTTAAAATATATGTTTATTTATCCTTTGAGAAATGTTCACACATGGAGACAATGAATCTTGATCATAGTCATCCTGCTCCCCGACATCCCCTCATAGACGCCCCTCACATCCTCCTCACACTTTCATGCCTTTAATTGTTACATTTCAATTTAATTTTAATTCCTTTAACTGGTTCCAATTCATGCTTCACCATCTGTACATGAGTATGGTGCCATCCACTGGAACGTGGTCGACTTGCAAGGGGCCACATCCCTGTGGAAAACTGCCTCCCTCCACAAATGGTCTTCAAGTTCTAGTAACTCCTCAGCTAGGGGTGGGACCTTGTGAGCCCTTTCCTCCACATTCTGTGCTGGAATGTTGACTGGCTTGATCATGTTCAGGTCACGTGCAGGCAACCATGGCTGCTGTGACTTCATGAATGCTGTGGTTCCTGTTACGTTCAGACTGTTTGGCCCCTGTCCTCCCTGACTTCCGGCTCTTACCCCCTATAACATTAACCTTAGCAGCAAGAATTACAAGTCTGACCAGGTCCCCCTCTTCTGCTGAGGATAAAGCAAACCATCTCAAGCTAACTAGAAAGAGCAGCCCTTGGAGTTTGCTTACAACATGTTTTCAGCTGATATTTAAGGGCGGTTGTCATCACCAGACAGCCAAGTAAACGCTCCAAATACTCAATGCTTGAGCTAAACAATAATAAGTGCTCTCAAGAACCGAGAGCTGACCATAGTGGCACACACCTTTAATCCCAGCACTCGGGAGGCAGAGGCAGGGGGATCTCTGTGAGTTCCAGGCCAACCTGGTCTACAAAGCGAGTTCCAGGATAGCCAGGACTGTTACATGGAGAAACTCTGTCTCAAAAAACAAACAAACAAACAACAACAAAAATAAACAGAGAGCCGCTTAATTAATTAATTAATCAATCAGATAATTAATCTAATTCATAGTGTGCATGAAAAAGCTCAAGAAAGGGTTGGAGTCATAAGAGCACTGGCTGCTCTTCCAGCAGATCCAGGTTTGATCCCCAGCACTCACACGACAGCTTCCAACCGCCTGTAATCCCAGTTCTAGGGGACTTACACCCTCTGTAGGCCTCTGAGGGCACCCAGCAACATTCAGGTGTGCACAGTCATTCACGCAGACAAAACGCACGTACGTACGTACGTACACATAAAATACAATAACATAAAAATAATTTGAAAAGCTCAGGGAAAGTCTAAAAATAAAGTTTACTAGGATTGAAAATTGAAGGAAAAGTGTGAAGGATTGGAACGAACAGGAAAACATATTTTTGTTGTCACTTGCAAAACATGGACCGGACTCTGAATGAGAAGGGATTCAGTGGATTCCACAGAGGGGGAGGCACGTTTGTGGGGTCTTTCCAGATGGAACTGTGGGTGGCCACAACAGGGAGTGGATTGCAGAGGGGCAACCCCCTGAATAAGATCACAAGGAGTTTTTTTGTTTTTTGTTTTTTGTTTTTCCGGGGCTACCGAATCCTGCTGCTAAATTCCCTGCCTCCTTAAATATCCAAGAAGAAGAAAGGCAGGAGATATACAAGACAGACAAGACAGCTGAAGAAAGGCAAATAATTGAGGCAATGTGAGTTCAAATTAACAATTTCCAAACCAGGCAAAAGCGTCATCCTCGTCAGGAACTGCACAATCAAAAAAAAAAAAAAGGCAAACCAGGAATCTTCAGCAGAAATCGAAAGACTGTCTGAAATACACCAGGAAACACATAGGAAAACTCCCAAGAAAGTTACCAAAGGATGACTTTGCTCCCAAAGGAGAAGATAGTCTCTAAGGACATTCGAGCATCAACCGGGGGTGAGGAGGGGGTGCTGGAGAGATGGCTCAAGAGCTAAGAAAAATCATTTGCTGCTCTTCCAAAGGACCAGAGTTCAGCTCCCAGCATCCACTTCGGATGGACCACATAGATGATGGGATGGATGTAAAGTGTGAGATGAGATACTCCTTCCTTCCTTCCTTCCTCAGGTTGCTTGGGTCTGAGTCTTTTGTCACAGCATCAGAGAAGCAAGCTAGAAGGGTGCTTGTTATTCCCGATGAGGACTCTGTAGGATGGTGGCCAACGCCAGCAGCTCCCACAGGCATCTCAGATGGAGTCCTGCTCACATTCATGTCTAACTTCCCCCACGTTCTATGGCTTGCTAAACTTCTGCTACAAATCTGCCCTCCCTGTTAAAATGTCTTCTCCTCCTCTGCCTTAGGTCTCTGCAGGAATCTGTACTCCTTGAATTTGCACAGCCGATACCTCCCTGCCTTTCAGATTTCTGACCCACACACTTTTTTCAGAGCAGTCTTGCCCACCACTCAGCTAAAGAAACACCCAAA
>CABHPQ010000536.1:35796-66735 GCA_902168405.1 Peromyscus aztecus | reverse complement strand
CTGTACTCCCAAATCTACAGCTGACAAGCCAAGCCACCTTAGGTAGCAAATGCTCCCTCAGGAGTTTGGTATTAACCACTGTAACCCTGAGCTCCATCTTCTGTGTGTGGGCCACAGCTGGCCCTCTCCAGCATTGAGGGAAGGTTTGAGACTTGACTGGTGTCATCCGCTTAAGCCAGGCTTTGGTCCTGAACCTTGCTTTCAACTGTCTCTGTAATGATGATGATCACACCCCTCAGGGTGCATTCCCCAGAGTACCATGTAAAAGTTAAACTGTTGAGCACCCTGGATGTTTTGCCTGGTCCTTGCATTTGCTCCTAGTAGAATGATATATATGGAAAATACAAACGTTGTAGCTGTTTTGTAATGAGGAGAAAATGGCTAGTCAGTAGTTTACGACAAATGCCTTCCAAGCTCTGGTCGTTTGCTTGGTCTTTCCATCTCTGAGAGGAGTCTACCTGACTTCCGTTAGCCCTGACTGGTGTGTTAAGTCAAAGGTCCCAGAGAGGAAAGAAGCCATTTATCAAACAACTGCTGTTTGTCAGCTCTCTGATTATGAGGACCTCACTATACTTCGTTGAGGATTATGATTGGGTTCCCCTTTATGAATGAGGAAGCAAGCTCTAAAGTACCTGTTGAGGGCCCCAGTGCTAGTTTCAGGCCAGCCTGGTCTACATAGTGAGACCTCTCTAGAAAGAAAAAGGAAAAGGCATGGCACTTTGTATCAAATTGAAACTGATTAGACATTCAGGAATTTGACACATAATTTCTACTAGTGTTGACTCTATTACAATGTTAATCCCTTTGTGTAAGTGTTCCTGGAGACCCAGATGGTCTAAAAAGTAGGATGGTAGGATTTCTTATTGCCTTAGTTGCTGCTGTCCCCAGACGGAGCTGAATGAGACCAGTCCCTATCAGCTCCATCGCATGCGTGTGTGTGTGTGTGTGTGTGTGTGTGTGTGTGTGTGTGTGTAAGGGGGGAGGGGAGTAATGTAATTTGGGTAACTGCATATTAACATGCTGCTGATGTATATTAACTCTTTTTCCCCCCTTTCTAGGCGGTTTTGACAGAATATAAATTGAAAGCAATTGAGTATGTTCATGGGTACTTCTCCAGTGAACAGGTATTTGTCATTTTTCAAAGCCCTTTTAGACTAGTGTTCTGGTTAGTGTCTGTTTACCTGCTGGCTGCGTTCAGGATTGCTTTGACTTGGCTGCCCTCTGGGCTATGGAGCTACAGAAGCTCTCAGTTCAGGCCGAAAGCTTTACAGAATATATGCATCAGGGGCAGCTTCTGGGCTGTGCTCTTATGTCACAGTCCCTACTCTAAAGTGATTGAAAAACACAGTATCTTTTTAAAAAGCAACAAACTGTCAGCTAATCTGGGAAAAAATATCAAAAGTTTATGAACTTGGGGCTCGATGGCTGGGTGGTTAAGAATACTTTCTGCTCTTGCAGAAGACCCACGTTTGTCTCTTAGCACCCATATGCTGGCTCACAACAGTCCAAAACTCCAGTTCCAAGGCTTCTGATGCCTTCTGAACTCCTGTTGCAACAGGCTCACGTGTGGTGCGTGCACAGTCATACATGCAGGCAGAACACTCATTCATACACATAAATCCTAGTCTTTAGTATCAATTTTTGAGTTTATGGATTTGTAAATTTTACTAAATTTGTAGAGTATTTATAACAGTTCTGTAATTCACTGTATGGCCAACGAAGACAAGAATAAATGCTGAACTGTTGGCTGCACACCCAACAGACTGACCCCTCCTTGCTCTTCTTTGGAGGTCTCCTTCAAGACAGTAGTGAGGGACTCTGAGTGCGCTGCTCACTCCTGACTGGCATCATGCAATCTTCACCCCAGCTTGAAGGCCTCTGTTTGTGGGTGGTAGTAGGGGCCCCTGAGATCCTGTCTCCCTGACTCCCACAGTGCAGTACTGAGTTATAACTGACTGACTGTAGTGTGCTCTAAGGATTCAAATCCAAGGGCAGAAGTAGACCTGCAGACCTTCCTTCAGTCACCACACAGCCCTGTGAATGACCGAGCTGCCACCCCTTGCTCTGTACTTTTCCAATTGCAGTGTTTTCACATCACCGAGCTGACATTCCATCTCCATCTAACTTTTCCTGTCCTTTCAGTATACCCCATTTCCTGGATTTCTTTATTTTTTAAATAATTTATCTCTTTTGTGGTACTAAAGATTAAACCCCAGGGCCTTGCACGTGCTGGGCAAGTGCCCCTCTGCTGAGCTACATCCCAGCCCTCTTTTTTTAAACTTTTTATTTTGAGATGGAGACTTGCTTAGTTGCTGAGACTGACCTTGAACTTAAGATTCTCTTGCCTCAGCCTCCTGCCTAGCTGGTGTTAACAGTCGTGTACTACCAGGCCAACTCTAGATTGTATGTCTCCTTTCTTTGAAAAAGAAAAAGAAGGAGAGAGGAGGAAAGAAAGGAAGGAAGGAAGGGGAAAACATTTAAGGGAATGGATGGGGAATGCCACTGTATTCATGTGGTAATGTGAGAACAGCTTGTGAGTGTCTTTGTTTCTAACACATGGGTCCCAGGCATCCAACTCAGGTCCTCAGTCTTTATGGTAATTACCTTTACCCACTGAGCCATCTTGCCAGTCCTGTATGTTTTTCTTTCTTCCTAGACCAGTGCTGTCCAGTAGAAGGTTCTATGGTGATATGAACATTCTTTATCCACATTATCCATTGTGGAAGCTGTTGGCATCATGTGACTCTTACGCACATGCTATGAGAACTGGGCTGCTATGAAACAGAAGTTTGAAGCTTTACTAAAATGGTTGTACTTTGCCACACTGTTAGACTCTAGTGCCATGCTCATCTCCCACACATGGTGACGGGAATTCCAGATGTTGAAATCTATGTTCAAGAGATGTGTGCAGACACTGTCACCAGAGCTGAATGAAGTGACTCTTTGCTTGCAGGTGGTTGACCTCCTAAGGTACTTCTCCTGGGCAGAACCGCAGCTGAAGGCCATGAAAGCACTGCAGCATGTGAGTGACTCCCTTCTCTCCCCTCTGCAAAGTAGCAACGCTTCCTTCCTCCATCTTTGCATAATTCAGACCAAGTTGTGGTTTGTATTGGAGGAGCTAACCTACATTCCGTTGTACTGTGATACTCCGATAACTGAAAAGTTACAGCCTTCCAGGGTGTGAAATTGCATTGTGCTCTGTTAAATCTGTACCAGTCCTAACTGGCAGAAGGAGGGAATGTGCTCATTGCAGAGCAGGTTCCTGGAATCTAGACCCTTAGGATTTTGATTCTGCAGCACCTCCCACCGTGCATCACTTTAGACTAAAGGCAGCCCTGTCATAAGGAGAGCTGAAGCTCAGTCCTTGCCCTGTGACTCCTGTGCCTTGCACCACGCATTGAGTCACCTGTGTAAATGGCAGCTCTGTAGATGGCCATTCAGAGGGACTTGCACTTGTTGCAGGTGAGCACATAGGAAAACACGCATGTAGAACTTAGACCTGCTTCTGAAATGATTATACTAAAGAGTCCAAGTTTAATTCAGTATTTCTAGGATTTCCCTTAGGTTGCTGGGGCTTACCATTTGCTTGTGTCCTCTCAGCTAAGATGTAGGCTGTGTCCCAAAATGTTTATACTAACAATTTTACTATAGTTCCCCAAAGCAGGTAAGGTCTGGCACAGAAGTCTCATGTTGAAACACTTATTTTTTGTGATAGAAAATGGTGGCTGTCCACCCAGCGGAAGTGGTCAGCATCCTCAGCTGTTTCACCTTCAGTAAAGACAAACTGGCTGCTCTGGAGCTCTTGGCCTCGTGAGTACTCACTCCTTTTACTGCCTGTTCAAATCTGGAAGCTTAAAGCTTACCTGCCTTTTAAAGTCACTGATCTGGGTTAGTGTGACAGTTACAAGAGGCAGCAGAGTGCTGATGGAATGGTCTATGAGAAATGATCTGTGTTAATGAGTCGATCACGGAAGGAAGCAGAACTCTAACGAAATAATCTGTGAAAACAGCTGGGTGTGAGAGCACACTTCTGTCAGCTCAGAACTTAGGAAGCTGAAGCAGAGGACCCGTCTCCAAACAAACAAAAGTGCCCACATTCTGTGGAAGCATGGTACTGGAGTCTAGTATCTTTACATAGTGTGGGAGTCCACAGAGGTTTCCTAGTGAGATCTGAGCTTGCTTTATCCAGCAGGACTATATAAGGGGATGGATTGACCATGTGCCTGGTTACTAGGTGTTTGGAAGGGTCTGCACTTGGGCTGTGCAGTATGCCTTGATCTAGCAAAGGGGAGGTCTTTTACTCTGTCCTTTTGAAGAGATAGAAGGGGCTGGTAGATTTTGACCCAGGTCCTCCCGAAGCTATCCTGTGTTTCTGTCTGTTTCATCTCCGCTATCTTTGTATCTACTCATTCCTTAGGCCTCTCTCCTCCTCATAGGAACCCTGTAAAAGGTGGGAGCTGGCCTCCCGAAACATAGTCAGTACTCCTGTACTTCCTACATCTGTGGTCATAGCTCACAGTCTAAGGGCTGTTTCACACCCCTGCGTTTCAGCATTTGCTTTGCCTCCTTCCTATCCTGAGGAACTCAAAAGGCAAGCTGATAAAAAAGTAGAATGTTTTTGAGCAAGATACCTGTACCTTAGACCCTTCAATTACAAAAGTGATAGAGTGACGTAGGATGTAGAATGCTCCTCATTGACGTTTAAGAACCATATGTAAGCATGAGATTGAAGAGAAGAAAAGGAATCCTTAAGCAAAGTATAAAGGTGGGCAAGTTGCATATTCATAGAGAATATATTCTACAGTCTGGTGTGTATTAATATGTCCATAAACACAAAGCATGTCATAAAGACATTTATGACCTTTGTGTGTATCTGCCTGGATCCTTAAACAGAAGCTAAGACATGTTTCCTTGACAGAAACATTGTGGATGCACAGAACTCTCGTCCCATTGAAGATTTATTCAGGATCAACATGTCAGAGAAGAAACGGTGTAAAAGAGTCCTGGAGCAGGTAATCCTCACAACTGCTGTGCCCATGCTGTGCTGGATTTGGGTGTTTGTGAGTAGAGAAGCACTTGCCTCCCTGTGGCAGTGTTGGGGACTAGCTTAGACAGAGACATTCTTGCCAGCCAGGGCACACAAGTAGGGCCTTGTAGAAGAAGCTGTTGGGGGCTGAGGTCACTCAGGAGTGAAAATCCAGCGGTGGTTCATCCTGCAGGGCACCTGCATCTCTCCCCTGTGGAGCTCTGCCCTGGTGCCAAGCGTTTGATCCTCACATGCTTAGGAGCAATAACTTCACATTTGGTTTGTTAGCAGACTTACAATAATCCAATTCATAGGAGATGAATGCTAAGACAGAACTCCACATCAGTAACAAAAGTCTCTAAAAGGGACAGGTTATCTACCCAAGCATTGGAGCCTTGACTTGCCATTCACACTTGTAAGTTCCTAAGATCATGGTGCCTCTCCACAGAAGTCGAAGCTTGCTTGACGGAGGTACAGCATGCTCTCCGAGGGCCCTGCTGTTCACCTGGGTGATCTTTAAAGCCTGAGTTCAGGAAGGGCAGTATATATATAGTTGTAGTTTTCTTCCCTCTAATGCATATCTCTTTGGTTCAGAAATGTTCTGGGACCATGTGTTCTGTATAATGGAACACTGTTAATGTAAATGAACTAATTTAAATTGTTCCTATGTTTTAGTCCAAAAGTTCTACTATTAAGAATTTGTCCTAAGGAAATAAGTAGAAGTACACAAATTTATATGTAAGGGCATTTGCCTAGTGTAGTTTATTATGACCAAATTGAGGTGAAAAAAAATTGTTTTAAGGTTGAGGTGTTGGAGGTGTTTTAAGGTTGGAGGCTGGATTATATAATTAATGTGATTGTGTGTGTTGGGAATTTATACAAACAATTATACAAACAGCATCCCTGTAAGTACTTTGATATGAATATGACTGTTTTGTGTATACTGCACATATTATCTAAGTGCAGTTGGGTATTCCTATAATACAGTGTATATCCACTGGAGTATTTCTGCCTTACAAAGCCCTGAGCACCAGTTCAGTGTGTCTAAGATGCTATTTTAGAAGCTGAGGGTGCCATGTAAACACCATAGACCTAAATCCATCCCCTGTGTCTCACAACTGAACACTGTGATAAGTCATTCTCGCTTTTCAGTAGTCTGGCTCTTTAGGGTTGTTTGGTTTTTGGTTTTTCGAGACAGAGTTTCTCTGTGTAGTTTTGGTGCCTGTCCTGGATCTCGCTCTGTAGACTAGGCTGGCTCCCAACTCACAGAGATCCGCCTGCCTCTGCCTCCCGAGTGCTGGGATTAAAGGTGTATGTCACCGCCACCCAGCTAGGGTTGTTTTTTAAGCTTTTAAAAATGATTTGTTTTATTTTTACTTTGGTATGTGAGTATGTGCACATGCATATGGATGCCTGTGAAGGCCAGAAGAAGGTGCCAGATTACCTGGAGTGACAGTAACAATGTGAGCTGCCCAGTGTGGGTGTTGGGACCAGGTCCTCTGCAAGAGCAGCAAGAGCTTTTTAACAGCAGAACCACCCTACCTCCGTTATTTGTGTGTGTGTTTTTCCACTAAGCAGTAAACATTTTCAGAGCAATCTCAAAGAAATGGAACAGGAACTCACTATGTAGACCAGGCTAGCCACAAATGCATAGATATCTGCCTAGCTCTGCCTGCTGGGTCCTGGGATTAAAGGTGTGCACCATACCCTGCTGCTAAATAATAGACTTCTCTTGAACCTGTTGCTCATAGCACTCGTGATGGTGGTCTGGTAATGTAACCATGGTAATAATTTGACTGTAATAACTCTGACCTCTTTGGACACATCCTTCATGTAGGTCTGTGGTGATTGATGGGTGAATGTGTGAATGCCATGCTGTTTCCTTAATTTATGGCTTTAGCTAGACTTCCTGTTATCTGGAATATCTGACTTGATGAGGCTGATTTCCGTTAATCACTATCCTCTTTTTTGCATTACAGGCTTTCAAAGCTGGCTGCAAAGCACCTCACGCCATGATATCTTCATGTGGAACCATCCCAGGAAACCCTTATCCCAAAGGAAAACCCAGTCGCATAAATGGGATTTTCCCTGTAAGCATGCTTTTACATACATGAAATTTCCCATGACTAAGGGTGCCTGTAGTAGATCTGTACATTTATGTGCTGCATATGAGAACATGCCAGCTTATGATGCTTCTACAAAGGGAGGCAGTCTCATGTCTTCAACTTAATTGATAGTTGAAAGTTCGTGTGTAAATGCCATTAACTGACTTACCTTCAGAACATGCCAGACAAAGGATGATTTTGCCTTTTCTTTTCCACGTGTTCTCAGCATTTTTGACAGTTGTGTATTTGAGAACCCATGTCAGAAACGGCATGATGAAGCCCTGTAAGAAGCTTGTTTGGATACCTTTTCAAAAGTTGTTACCTTTAAGCCGCGTGGTGGTGGCGCACGCCTTTGATCCCAGCACTCAGGAGGCAGAGCCAGGCGGATCTCTTGAGTTCGAGGCCAGCCTGGTCTACAGAGCAAGATCCAGGACAGGCACCAAAACTACACAGAGAAACCCTGTCTCGAAAAACCAAAAAAAAGTTGTTACATTTCTATGGACTATGTCACAACCTCAGAGCCTCATGGATTAAATACTAAACATTTATTCTTTCCAATAGTTTTTATTTGTTTGTGTTTTGGGTTTGGTCTTTTGAGACAGGGTCTCACTCCGTAGCTTTAGCTGACCAGGCTAGCCTGGAATTCACAGAGATCCACTCACTACTGCCTCTCATTTGCTAGAATTAAAGGCATGAACCACCAAATGCCTTTAATTCTAGCAAATGTACTCCTGTAGTTTTCGTGATTCAGGAAGCTGGGAGTGGTTTAGCTCTGTAGTTATGGCTCGGGTTTCATCCGGATGCTTGACTGGCATACACGTGTTCTTTTCTTTCCAGGCTCACTTAAATGCCTGGCAAGTTAGTGTTGCTTGTCGTCGTCGGGAGTCTCTATTGCTCACCGCAAGGACTTGAGCACCCTCCTGACATGGTAGCCAGTTTCTACAGTGCATGGAACCAAGGGGAGGCAGGGCAGCTGCAGGAAGACCTCTGAGGACTTGAGTCAGTGCCATTCTTTAATGTCATGTTAGTGACACAGTCAGCCCTAGTTATCTGAGATGGATGCTGGGAGGCAAGGACCAGTGGGGCCATCTTGGAAGCCGGGCCTCATCCCAGTGTGTCCTACCTAAAGACACAGCCTGAGGGGACAGACTTACACAGAATAGGTCAGAATAAGCTTATTCTGTTCTGGTCTATAGAGCAGTCTCTAATGGGGTCTTGATTGCCAGGTTTTTCTTTCAGCTTCTGAATCATGGACACTGGAATTAAAGTTGGTGTGTGTGTGTGTGTGTGTGTGTGTGTGTGTGTGTGTGTGTGTGTGTGTGTAAGGGTTAAGAGAGGTCAGGCAGCTAGCTGTTTGTTGTTGTCTAAGGTCTCAACTACCTTTATTGTTTTTAAATAGGGAACTCCTCTGAAAAAGGACGGTGAAGAATGTACCAATGAAGGCAAAGGAATAGCAGCACGGATTCTTGGACCATCCAAACCAGTATGTGTTGAAATAAAAGAGGAAACAAGTGTTAATTCCCATATGTGTAGTTTTCTGTGTAAAGTTTAAGTTTTTTATGTGCTGCAAAGTTTAAATGTAGTAGAAATTCCAGAGCAGAGAGAATGGCCTAGGGTCTGTAGTATAAAGACTTAGTAGTGTTTAAGGCTCTTTGGAGGGTAAGTTTTATTTTAAATTTAAAATAATCTAGCCACATTCATCTATTCAGATGAAGCTTGGAGTGTGGTGTTTATTTTAGACGGGGTTCTGTCAGCTAATTAGTGTTAATGTTAGTGAAAGAGCTGGGGCTTGTCCTTTCAAGGGAGCAGGAGAATGGGATCTCCTGAGTGGAGGAGGTACTTAAGTACTTACTAGTGGCCTCCATAGGGGCCTTGCATTCTCCACACATTCACCTGATAGGAGAGTCCATGGTGGCTGTTTATGAGGCCAGAAGGAAACTGTCCCTTCCCCAGTGCCTCCCTTTGCCCAACGACGCTTGCTCTCTCGCTCTGGGTAGAACACAGCGTTTAGTGTAGCTTTGTATACCTGAGATTCTGTAAATGCCATCAACTGTAAAAGAAAGTGCTTGTGAATCTGTAGGTTTCAGAAGAACAGAAACACTTGAATTCCTGTTTCATTGTGTAATAATTGTCAAATGGCCAGGTGCTAATGATGGTCCTGGTGCTAAGATTCCAATGAAGTTAAGAGGACATTCTCCTTGAGGTCATTAGGTGTCAGAGAAACCAAACCTTAAAGATTTTGTATGTTTTCATAGTGAAGATAGGAATTCCTGGGACTGGCCTAGGCTGGACCAGAAAGGCACCTACTGTTCAGAGTCAGGTCTACCTTTGTTGGAGATGATTAAGGATGAGGAATAAACAGAACACAGCATGCTTGGCAAGCTGTACCTTTGGAATTGAATAAGAACCTACTTCCTTAGTCGGAAGCTTTGTTAACTGGGGCATCTTCAGCCTCTTAGGATGAGGTGCTTCCAAAGGCACCATGTATTGCTTTTTCAGGAGATGTTTCTTGGTGATGTCTAACCACTGTGCTTCCCTTTCCAGCCTCCCTCAACGTACAATCCACACAAACCTGTCCCCTACCCGATACCTCCTTGCCGGCCACATGCAACTATTGCACCAAGTAAGCACTTTCTGGTTTTCACTGTTTCTTCTTGCTGTTCATGAAACTGAACAGCTTAAGAAATGGGCGGCACTTCATTTCTTAAGGTTTATTTGGCTGCTGGCCAGCTGCTGAAGATAGAGGTGTTTTTTTGGTTTTTCGAGACAGGGTTTCTCTGTGTAGTTTTGGTGCCTGTCCTTGATCTCAATATGTAGACCAGGCTGGCCTCGAGCTCACAGAGATTCACCTGGCTCTGCCTCCTGAGTGCTGGGATTAAAGGTGTGTGCCACCGCCACCCAGCGATATAGTTTATTTTTAGGGTGTTTTCCTAATTTAATTGTTTAATTATTTAAGTTAATTGCAGATTGTTTTAATCACTTTATTATTAGGGATTTTCACATTGATAAATGGCTTTAAACGCCCTTTCCTTAGGTAGCTGGTTTCCAGAGTTATCAATGCATTTAGAAAAGGTCAAGTATATGTACTTAGACTTCTGTGGGGCAGGTTCAGCCCACCTCATCTTTCGGAGGCTGTCTGGAATGGGTGTACAGGAGGGGCTGCCTTCCCCTTGCTCAGCTTTCACTTCAGCTGTCTCCATGTGAGGTGCATCTCTGTGACGTGACAGTTGAAAGTAAACTGCACACCTGTATTCGCACAGATTTCACTGGAAGCCAGTGGTACTAAGCTCTCTGTCTTTTCTATGCTGTTTTTGTTTTAGGTGCTTACAACAATGCGGGTCTGGTGCCCTTAGCCAATGTGATAGCTCCAGGTGTCCCTCCCCCTCCTCCGTACACTCCGAATCCAGTGGGGACAGGTAAAGCCGGCTGCTGTAGTAGACGGTTTAAAATGAGTCACCTAGTGCACGTAAATTTATCTGTAAATGTGTCTCTACGGTAACAACCTGTTTTATTCATATAGATATGATTCTTTCTTGTGTCCTCTCTTTTCCTTCAGTGTTCTCAATGGTGTCTATTTATTTATGTCTTGATTTTCCTTTTTTGATATCTGTCTGTGATTATGATGGGGAATAATCTGACTAAAGCTTGAAATCATTTATTTTTATATAGACAATGAAGACCTCTCCAGTCAGTCAAAACCTGCACAGAGTCAAAGTAAGTACCAAAATGACCCAACGACAATTGCTGTCTGCCATGACTGTTGGCCATTCCTCACTGGGAACTTGAGATTGGCATCTGTGGAGTGTCTCAGGAGAGGCTCCTATGTGTAGAGTAATGCGTACCTGCTAAGAGTGACTTGATATGATAGATTTCGTTCAAGAAATGCACATATTATCTGAATTTAAATTAATTTTGTGACTGTGTCCTGTTTGCAAGACTCAGTGAAATGTAAAGGTCATATGCCATGTACATCCCTATTTACTTAGCATTCTGACAGGGGAGAGGTGATTTTCATGTGCACACACAGATAACCCTTTCTGACAGATAGTAAGTCTAGTGAGTCCTAATGTGGAAAATGATGAGGGGCTCTGGAGCAGCTAAGGGACTGAACACAGGTGGCCTTGGTGGCGCCTCCTGGTGGCAGTTCATCCCCAGTCATGGATGGGCCGCAGGAAGAGATGCTTTCTGCAGAGGGAGGAATAGGAGTTCTCAGGGAGAAGAGCAGCTCTGAAACCTGATTACTGTGCCAAGGTGGGGCGTCTCGGTGGGAACACTCCCTCCCTGTGAAGGTGCCCAGAAGGTGCAGCAGCCCCTGTGGAAAGGAGGGCGTGCAGAGTGAACAGGACAGATGTCAGTATTTCTTACCGTTGCTCTGGAGCCACGTAGCTCTGTGAACAGATCATTTAACTTTATGGAAAAAAAAATTTTTTTTTTTCCGAGACAGGGTTTCTCTGTGTAGTTTTGGTGCCTGTCCTGGATCTCACTCTGTAGACCAGGCTGTCCTCGAACTCACAGGTCCACCTGGCTCTGCCTCCCAAGTGCTAGGATTAAAGGTGTGCGCCATCACCGCCTGGCTGGAAATAATTTTAAAACCTTTACATTTAGTTTTATAATTTTCAAAAAAATCCCCCCTTCTAAAAACTACTAAATAGTAATAATGACTAACCTCTATAGTGGTAAGACCATAGTCCCCATCACTTGATAGCCTTGTGATATTATTTGTTGTGCTGTGGTTTTTGCTATGTTGGGGGATTGAGCAACATATGCTCTCTATAATGAAGCTGCTTAACTATATGATCTTTAAATGCTGGCTTTGCCACACCAAACCTCAGTTTATCTATATATAAAATGGGAGTGTTGGTCTCAGGATTGATATGAGGACAGATGGGGTTGTGGACATAAGTGACCTAGCATGAGGTGTGATGGATAGTGTGTGCTGGTGAGTAGTCACATTAGATGACAGGAATGTATGATTTGTCATGTAAGTGGGGTTTTGCTTTGTAGCTTACTGCAGGAAATGCTAATGACATAGAGCCTTTGCTTTGTGGTTTAAGAGAATTCCAGTGGGAGTGGCCCCGAGAACTCTAGGAAGCCCTGGTTGCTTTTTATTCGACCTTTGTTATTAAGTATGTGGTCCTCAGCATATCAGTGAAAAGACGGAATTTTCATATGCTTGCTGGCCACTGTGGACCAATGTATTTGTTGATGTGTGATTTACAAACTCAGACTTAGGCCCATATTTCTTTCCTGATGATTCTAGTTCTTACAAAACACATACAGAAAGTACAGTACAGATCCATTTTCATGGTGACTCTAAAATAAGTCTTATTTTCATGAAATTAAATCACTGCTTACAACATGGATCTGGTAGTATATGTGCTTAGCATGTGCAAGGCTTTGAGTTTAAGCCCCCTACACCAGGAAAAAAAAAATACCCCTAAATGAGAAAGATGGATATGGTGTCGCCCTGACCTTGCATTCTCATACTATAAATTGTTTGTTAATTTTCTTACGGCGTTTCTTCTCTGAAAACATGTCAAGGGTTGTGCAGCCTCTTTGCACTTCAAGTTGGGAGCAGTGGCTTGGTTCTGGTGTTTCCCTTGAGTGCCTCCTCCCACCCGGCCATCACCGCACTGACCATGTGAGCATCCTCAGGTCAAGAGTCTGCTTTCCACATGGATCCTGTCTTACTCTCGGAAAAGTAGTAGTTAGACTGTAGAGGGAGGAGTGCTCTATGTTGCCTCGGACGCAGAGTTGAACTCATCCTGAGTTCATCTTTGTTCATCACAGAGTTGAACAAATCACCCCCAAATCCTTCTTTTAATTATCCATAGGGTTTATCCGAATAAGGATGGTGTAGGAAACACAAAATAATGTTGAGAACAGTTTCTTCGGTGGTTTGGGAGCTGTCCTCTAAGGTGATCCTGTATGGATCCCTGACACAAACTTACTAAAACACGGAGGCCTGAGGTAGAGGATGAATTAGACACAGTGTTACACTTGAGGGAGCAGGCCGAGTGAGGTTTAGGGGCTGGTGTACATTGGTCAGTGTGTGCAAACCCAGGCTGTGGGCCCTGCAGGTCCTGAGGTGGGAGACCGTGCGTGGGTGCGTGCGTGCGTGCGTGCATTCAGACCTCTAGAGAAGGGGCTCTCCACAAGTGAGGGTTCCAGGGTGAAGCCAGTGCCTCGTCACTTCCGAGAGCTCCCAGCTTTTATAAAGCAGAAAAGGAGAAGAGGAATGATTTCGAGCTCCTCCAGGCTTCCTTGCTGATGGGCTGGCACAGGCCGGGCATGGCTGTCATCCCAATCACAGGAGCTCCGAAGCGAGGCAAGGCTAGGGCACCTAGCGGTCCAGACGTGAAAAGAACCACTCATGTCTGCGTTGGGTCTCTCTGGTATGTGCTTGTGTTTCTCCTAAACTGGACATTCCAGCACAGTGTAAACCCTGCCTCTTCTCTCCCCAGCGTTTCCCACTCCAGCAAGTCAACTCTTCTCCCCTCATGGTTCTAATCCTTCGACTCCGGCTGCGACTCCTGTCCCCGCTGTGTCCCCAGTCAAGGCGGTAAACCATCCATCCGCGTCAGCAGCTGCCACTGGGGCCGGAATGAGTGCTCCCAACACTGCCCTTCCGGTGTTCGCAATGCCTCAGCCATCCACACCGAACCCGACTGTGATCCGGACTCCCTCGGTGCCCGTGACACCCGTTACTTCCGCCCACAGCACTACACCTGCTCCTGTCCCTTCCATTTTTTCTGGCCTAGTGCCACTGCCAGGTCCCTCTGCCACCCCCACCGCATCCCCTCAGGCCAACTCGACACCAAGGGTCACACTGGCTTCCAGTGAGACATTTGCTTCCACCTGTGGCCCGTTCACCAGCCACTCCTCAGCCAGCTCCACCGCTGGGTCAGCCAGTAACCCAAGCACGGCTTCCCTGTCGTCCGTCTTTGCGGGCCTGCCTTTGCCCTTCCCGCCGGCATCCCATGGCATAGCCACCCCAGCTCCTTCCGTGATTGCCAGTGCTGCAGGTCCACATGGTGTAAACAGCCCTCTGCTGTCTGCCTTAAAAGGCTTCCTCACGTCCAACGACACACACTTAATCAATTCCTCTGCCTTGTCGTCTGCGGTCACAAGTGGGCTGGCTTCATTATCCTCTCTTCCCAATCAAAACTCGGATTCTCCTGCCTCAGCCACTAACAAGTGCTATGCCTCTGCGGCTGTTGCTGCCGCACAGAGGTCTTCCACCCCAGGGATGGCCATGTTCCCAGGCCTGCAGTCCCCTGTGGCCAGCGCCACTTCTGCAGCCCCAGTTCTGCCTGCTCAGTCTCCGTTGGCCACCCCCTCCTCCACAGCAATGCCAGTCAGCTGTGGCTCCTCAGGCTCGCTTCTGCACGGTCCCCATGCAAGTGGCATCTCATCCACCCCTGCTGCAGCAACTGTGCCCGTTATGATCAAAAGTGAGCCCACGAGCCCCCCTCCCTCGGCTTTCAAAGGCCCGGCTCATCCCGGGACTCCTGCTCGCAGTACCTTGAGCCTGTCAGGTGCTCTGGGCCGCGGATACCCCACGACCTCAGTGCCCATCAGTGTGTCCACTTGCCTTAACCCTGCACTGTCCGGGCTCTCCAGCCTGAGCAACCCCCTGGCTGGTTCTATGTCCCTTCCTCCACACGCGTCCTCCACGCCCATTGCTCCTGTGTTCACTGCCCTTCCCCCTTTCACTTCGTTGACCAACAGTTTCCCTCTACCGGGCAGTCCCTCCCTCAATCCTGCTGTGTCCCTCGCGGGACCGTCGACCACCACATCTGCAGCTGCCCACCCCAGCTCGGCGACCATGCGCCCAGTGCTGCCCACCTCCAATGCCTCCCCTGCAGCCTTCCCACTCAACCTGTCCACCGCCGTGCCCTCCCTCTTCGCGGTCACCCAGGGCCCGCTGCCCGCCTCTAACCCCTCCTACCCTGGCTTCCCTGTCTCCAGTGCCCCGAGTGGTGCCCCGGCGCTGCCCTCGTTCCCGGGGCTGCAGGCGCCCTCCACAGTAGCGGTCACCCCGCTGCCGGTGGCCGCCTCGGCCCCATCACCTGCGCCTGTCCTCCCCGGGTTTGCTTCGGCCTTCAGTTCCAACTTCAACTCCGCCCTGGTGGCCCAAGCAGGGTACGTGACTGGGTTGCAGACAGAGTCAGGTCAGGGATGGGTGGGAGGATAGAAGACCTGTACCCAAATGTTCCATGACTCCTCGGCCGTGTTCCGTAGAGTGATCACTTGGTTTGCTTAAAGTGTTAACCGCTCTGAGTAAGTTTTACGACAGTGAGTGGCTCACTTCCGCGCTTCTGTCGCACACAAGTGTCAGCTGATTTGTTTACTTGCTTTTACCGTCTTTAAGCTGCTCCTTAACAACTATGGAAGCAGCTTTTCCCTTTTCTGTCTGCAGTTTGACCTGTTTTTTCTACTGATTGTTTTTAGTTTGTCATCTGGACTCCAAGCCGCGGGTAGCTCTGTATTTCCAGGCCTTCTGTCCCTCCCAGGTATCCCTGGGTTTTCCCAGACTCCGTCGCAGTCTTCCCTGCAAGAGCTGCAGCACAGCGCAGCCGCGCAGTCGGCTCTCTTACAGCAGGTATGCGGTGTCTGGAGTAAGACGGTAAGGGGTGAACCGTCTCGACAGCTCAGTGTGCACAGGAGTGGGACTTACCAGAATGTCCGGAGTTTGGTGTGATTAACAGTTAGCTTTCCCCAAATTCACAAGTTCTACTTACCTCCTTTCAGAAGTAACAAAGATAGTGGGAGCCAAATGCATGAATTGTTTTTCCCATTTATAGGTTTTGTTTTGTTTTTAAGTCTCAATTTGGAGACTTAATAAAATGAAAAGTCAACACAATTACAATTTAATTTGTCTCATACTTAAGCTATAATGAACAGTAAGGCAACTTATTGCTACAAAACATCAAAACCCGCTTTGTAGACCAGGCTGGCCTGGAACTTACAGAGATCCGCCCGCCTCTGCCTCCCGAGTGCTGGGATTAAAGGCCTGCGCCACCACCACCATTCAGCGCAAAGCTACACAGAGAAACCCTGTCTCAAAAAAAAAAATAATAATAACCCACCTCCTAACATTTTTTAAAATAGTATTTTTGTCCACTCGTCCTTTTTTGTCTGGTTGTATGTGGGTGGGAGCCGGTCCAGGCTCAAAGAACTGGGACTCTGCTAACTATATGTGTGCCTTTTCCTGCAGGTCCATTCGGCATCTGCTCTGGAGAACTACCCAGCCCAACCAGACGGATTCTCTAGCTATCCTTCCACACCTGGAACACCATTTTCTTTGCAACCAGGTCTATCCCAAAGTGGATGGCAATGAATTTTACACATGTTTATTCTTCTTGGGAACAACATGAAATTTGCCCAAGAACTGCAGTGAGCAATCTGACACATGAAATTGGCCAGTAGTCTAAAAGAGAGTACTCTTAGGGATACTGGGACAGAGTTTAGAATGGTTCAGGTAGCATTTTTAAAGTGGCTGTAAGTTGTCAGTATCCCCACTCCTATATATGTAAATACGTTGACAATGAATTGTATGGAGAATAGTATTTTAAAGTATGTGGGGACTTTTCTCCTCCTGTCCTACAGAGTTTTGAATCACATGTGTGATCTACATAGACTATTAAAGAGGAGACGAAACTCTTCATAGCCGAATACAGCCTTAAACCTGCTCGTATTGCCTCCGTGGACAGAAGTGATAGTGGTGCCTCACTCAGACTTAGGGGCTGCATGTGGCCCTCGGGGAGTTGCTATTCTGCAGATGCATGTGTGGGCTCCAGTTAGCGTCAGCTGGAATGCAGTACTCCATATATATTCACAAAGGGGAACTTGAGACCCACTGTTATTTAAATTTGTTATTAATAATCATACATACTGCTGAATTTAACTCAATATATTCCAGGAAAGTAAAAACTTACTGTAGTCTTCAGAATGACTTTCAGGTGTTTTCAACCAAAAGTGTATACCCAGAACTACCTTCTTACAGATATACAAGTAAGAGAGGCTTAGGGTCATTTTGCAAAGCATTTTTCATGATCTCAGCAGTATGGCCACAAGTGATCCCCTGGCCACCACTATTGCTCCTTGTACCCTGGAAGCTCTTGGTGAATGTTTACAATCATGGGATGTATTTCTACTCAAACACTCATCTGAAATAACTGTGCAGCAGCAATAGAGGAGACTCACTCTGTCAGTAAGTGCAGTGTGCACCACAGACCTGTGGTGGAGGAATGTGACCCACCATCATCCTGAACAGTGTCTGCCACATTAGGGGTAGGGGGAGTAAAGAGAATGTAAACCATAGATCTACTGTAGTACATCTCAACATCTAGAAGTTCTACTTTTATAAAGACGGCGTCTGGAAGATGTTGCAAATGTATTTTCCTTCGACATGGGGAACAGACTTTTTAAGTATATTGAATAATCCCGTATGGTTAGTTTTTAACATTTTTTAAAATAAATTTATGGATATGACAAACGTTGTTGGCATGTTTTATTATATGCTAAGTAGATGGGCTGCTTAGTTTTTCTAATTTCTGGGGCTAACATATTGAATATTTTTGTTTGAATTTATTTGAAACTCCATTTAGAGTACTGATCGCCCAGGCCCTTAGATTAAAATCTTATAGAAAATTCACATTTTTGTGAATGACTGACACTTGGAATAGACAAGCCTCTTCAAGCACAGACCAATACCAAGTTATCATTTATCCTTTTCAAGGCCACATTCAAGACTGTATCAGTCTTATATGTGTTGGTCCTTCAGAAAGTTACTGATTGAGTAATCTCTATATAGTGTGATTCTACTGTGAGGTATATACATCTATCCTCTGGGCCCCAGGAGTAGAAAGTGTATCTTGTTTATCTTTTCAGTGTGCCTCTAGCATGCTGAGTGCATTGGGCATGCAAAGGTTTACATAAAAGTTTAGATAACATATTTTGGAATGCTTGTAGTAATCATTGGGAGCTGGTTTTGTTTGTGTTTCACAAGCTTCTCAAGTAATAGCTAGTCAATCTGCTCAGTTGGAGGAACCAAGATGGGAGGCACAGAATGGGTGAGAGAAATCTGATGTTTACTTACCCGCTGCTAAGGGAACCCTTGAACAAATTGCAGGGAGATAACCCTTACTACCTTTGAGGGTCCAAGAAGACTGTTAAAAAGTTGTTAAAGTCTTAAAAGATGACTAGGAACATTCTAGAAAAAGCCAAAACTTGAAATTGCCTACTAATAGTATAGCTGAGTGGTAGTGAGTAGTTTGAACAAAGCTAAGAAGCAAGAGAGACAGGATTAGGAAAGTGACTAAACTTAATCCGTAATACTTGAACTGCCTCTTGAGTTCATGTAAAGTACAGTTGGTGTGTCAGTGTAAGCGGTACAGCTCAAATGGAAAGGTATCCCGGCAGTCGGGACCCAAGAAGTACCACGAAGTCACACTGCACAACAAACCTCACACAAGATTTATTGGGAGGGAAAAGCCTGGAAGGTGGCTGCCTCTGCTTGGGCAAGTTGCTGAACAGAAGGCAGGGTTTATATAGAGTATCTTGTGGGGTAGGGGGTACTTTTCAGGGTGAAGTTTTCCAGGGTGGGGATTTGTGGGATTTCAAGTCCAGAGCAAGCTTTTTACTCTTTAGGGCAGGGGAAAAGGTCCAGCTGTTAGGGCAGTTAGCGTTCTGTAGGTAGAACCTGGCAGTTGGAGGTCCTTGGGGGAGGGGCCTGGCCACTTGTGTGGCTCAAGGGGCTTATGTTTCCTCTCTTTGTTTATTGATAAACAATCAGGTTGCAGGAAAGGGGATGATGTTATCATTAGACTACCTCCTGTTGAATTGGGGCATAGAAGTCCTTTGGGCAGACTTGATCTTCACTGTCAGGATGTAATCAGGAGTCGCTGGCCTCTGGCTCTAGCTGGGGGCGGCAATCCTGTAATAGCAACTGATGAAAAGTCTGGTTAGAAATCTTTTGAATCTGTTGTTGAAGAAATCGGGACAAGTTTATAAAATAGGGTGGCTTATAAACTTAGACTAGTAAGATTAAGAGAAACAGGAGAAAGGGGGTTAAGAAGAGGAGTATTGGTATCCATATCCATATTGGACTTTCAGTGAGTCCCTGACCAGAGGCATCCAGCTGATTCTTACGTTTTTGTAGATCTCTCTGGAGTTGTCAGATCTTCTCTTTTACCCTACCTGACTGGTTGACATAGAAGCAACATTCCTCCGAGAAAGACCACATCTCTCTACTGTTAGTAAATCTAATTCTGTAGGACTACAGTAGCCAGCAAGTCCGTTTGGCCCTGGAGAGTAAAGATGGTCTGAGCCACCCATTGGAGATCTGGATTTACTGAGAGAAAAGCCAAGGGTAAATAGCTGGGGAAGTAGTCCTGCTGCTCCAGTGGCAACACCAGTGTTCATACTCAGGACTGCTAGAGAGCGTATGGCCTGAACCACACCTTTGTCATGCCATGACTCTATAAACCCTGTGGTGGGATCAGTAAGGGTTCTTCACCAGGTACCACTGCTAGTTTTGGAAAAAGGAACACCAGGGCACACAATAAACTTGAGTGCTTCAGAGAATGAGGGCATTGTGAATGTTTGGGCACAGAGGCTGGTGGTAGTATTAAGGGTTGAGGTATTTTTGTAGTCTGCAGAATCCAGTGTACCCACAAAGAGTGTCCCTGATGAGCTAGAGCAGTCTGTGGTACTGAAGAGAGATATGGGATCAATAAGGGGTGGTAGTGATATTTGGCTTAGAGCAATTAATGAGAGGTGAGGTGAGAGAGTCTAGTAAGACAATGGGTGAGGCAACAAGTGAGTTTGGCCTAGGAGGGACTCACAACAAGCATTCTCCAAAGAGGTGAGGCAAAGTGTTACTCAATAGCTGATATGCAGAGGTTTGTCATGGAATACTCTTTTTGTACACTGTGAAGATATGTTTCTCTCATTGGTTTAATAAAGAGCTAATGGCCAATAGCTAGGCAGGAAGAGGTTAGGCAGGACTTGCGGATGAAGAAGGGCGGAGTCGCAATGAGAGACAGAGTGAAGCAAGATAAACATGTAGTACTAAAAAAAGGTACCACCATGTGGTAGAGCATAGATAAGAAATATGGGTTCATTTAAGATGTAAGAGCTAGTTAATTACAAGCCTAAGCTATTGGCCAAGCATTTACAATTAATAATAAGTCTCTGTGTGTTTATTTGGGAGCCACTGGTCCTGACAAAAATCCCCACCTACAAATGGCACCCAAAGTCCAGCCATGTATAGCCACATAAAGCCTAAAAAAGTTTAATAAAAGCTTCCAAACACAAAAAAAATGGAGCCTAATGTAGCTCCTGGTCTTACAGTTTCATGTCAGCCACAGTACAGAAATGCATCTCCCATCAGCTGACTGCAGGATGGAGCCAACTGACAGCTGCTATGTGCTGGTGCCATGCACTAAGCTGAGCCACACCAGCAGTTGACATACAAGTTTAAGATTCATCTCATGCGTTCATAGAACACTACAGATGCTCAATAAAGACAGATTCAGATGAAACAAACCTCTAAACAGGTTACAATTTGTTTTTTAAAAATGTACATAAATTTGAGAAGGAAAGGAGGAAGGATATAGACATAGAAAAAAATAGTTTAAAAATAATGAAATCTTTTAAAAAGGAGTAAGTAATATAAAGGAAAAAACACATAAACATGGAAAATGCATGGGGATTCTGGATCCTGTATACTACTGTGTTGTCTTTAAATCTTTTGATTGCTGGTGAACAAACAATAGCTGCTGAGAGACATCGGGCTGTAGAAACTGCTAAATTAAACCAAACTATATATTTTAAAAGTGTTATAACTTCAAAATGGAAGTCAAAAGGTGTGTTGATTTGGGAAAGAGTTTGTGCTTTTGTTCCTACAGAAAATGAAAGGCTGTGGATTCATTCAGGGTTGAAGAAGATCAGGTTTGATTGAGGAAGACCTGTAGCTAGAGTTTTCCTGCCTGGCCCACGGTCAGGATAAATCTCTTTCACCTGCCAGTCCCACAGCCGCTCTGACCCAACCAAGTAAACACAGAGACTTATATTGCTTACAAACTGTATGGCCGTGGCAGGCTTCTTGCTAACTGTCCTTATATCTTATATCAATCCATTTCTATAAATCTATACCTTGCCACATGGCTCGTGACTTACCGGCATCTTTACAAGCTGCTTGTCCTGGTGGCGGCTGGCAGGGCCTCCCTCTGCCTTCCTGTTCTTTTTATTCTCTCTATTAGTCCCGCCTACACTTCCTGCCTAGCCACTGCCAATCAGTGTTTTATTAGCAACACATTTGCCATACAGAACATCCCATAGCAAAGACCCCCTGAAAATCCTGGCTACAGACATAAAGAAATTAACCAAGAACTATAAGACACATAACATATATTTTACTTATTCAAACATAAAACAAAAAGTCATCTTTGGCTAACTTGTGTACAACACACAGTCTATACTTGTATTAATGCAAATATGTATGTTAACTTTGAAAGTTTGTGTATTTTCAGAGCAAGGGGACCAATAAAACAATAAATGGCCAATAAAACCAAATGGCCCAGGTGATCCAACATCTGAGAGTACCTCTGCTGCAGTTTCCTCAGAGTTCTGCATCCAGAACAGCTTCAAGGCTGCTGGCTGCGATGGTCCAGCCTCACAGACTACTTTAGCCAGAACTTGACTATTATTCTAACTTTCTCAGGGTCCCCCAAAGGATCCAGCACCCTCAGATGTCAGGAAGCCATCTAGAGGCAACAACGCCCACATTCCCAAAAGATGGGTTATGGATGTTTATTATCATTTAAGAGGGCTTGGTTACAAGGTGTTATTGGTCATGGTCAGTGAAAAGGCTAAAGCCAACGGTCCTGACGAAAAACCCTGCCTACAGAGGTTAAGGTATGAAGCAAGAGATGTGTGACAGTAAGGTAGGGTAGGTATCATCTGAAATGGGTGATATTAGGGACGTAAGGGTCTTTGAGGAGCTTCGGGCCACTTCTTCTACCAAGCCTATCTCAAAGGGTTGAGAAAATGGAGTGTGCACTCTGTATTTTGATTGTGCCTGATGGGCCACTGTAATGAACTCTAGAGTAAACTTTATCAATGATCTTCATCTTCCATCTGGGGTGCCATGGATCATTAATCAGAATATAGAAGACTGGTCATTTTGCATAAAAGGTAGAACACCTTCTTGAATATGCATCATGTCTCGCAGAACCAATAAGGGCAGCCTCCATAAGTCTCTGACCAGTGACGACTGTAATCCCTAGTTCAATCATAAAGAAAGCAAACATCGGGGATCAGTGTTGTAGAAGTCGATTTAGGTGTGATAGGGACAAGGGTCTCCATTTGGTAACCTGCTTGTGAGCAGTCTCAAGACCCCACCATGTGAGTATTCTGGTTGAACCATTAAGTATAGGTTTCCTAAACCTTTGAAATCTTAATATAATAATAGCATAGAGGGGGAAAGAAATCTGAAACATTTTCCATTACTTTGAAACACTTTCTTATACCTTCAGAACTTTCTTAAGCTTTTGTATCCTCAGACCTTTATACACTTTCTTAGACCCTCAGAACTTACTGAATTTTTCACCAATAGCCCCCCCCCCCCGGCTCTCTTTAGGAACTTCAATTCTGTCACACAATGCCAAGTTTCATTTTTTTCCATTACCCCTTCATGTCTTTTTAAAACCAATACCAACTAGGTGACTCTTACATTACAAAGTTCGGCTACCATGTACTATGTACTTATGAGGTACATTCTTATATGAGTACACAGAGGTGCAGCTTTAATATCCTATTAAAATTGTTGTTTAAACCTTGTTTTTATGATTTTTATTTTCAGTACAGGAATTATCATATAAAAATAGAGAAAACAGTCATGGGGGTGAAATTCATGAAGGCGAGATGGATAAGGGAGTTATAGGGACCTGAATCAGTCTTTGAAGGCCTGGTATAGAACCATTTTCTGACCCTGTTAGAGTGGGCCCTGTTGCTTAGAGGGGCGGTCTCTCGGACAATAAACATCCATGTGGAAGAGCTACCCTGGACAGGTGTTGATAGGAAAAAATAGAGGAGGAGAAAACAAGTTTAGATATAAAAGATTTTCAGATCATTTATGTGTGCACTGGCAGAAGCTGCCATTGAAAATTGAGCTTGCCAACTTAGGCCATCGAAATGTACTGAGGCCACACTGTAGTAACAGAGTGAGGCTTTCATAAAATCTGAGTCCTTGGAGGAAGAGAGGAAGGGTCATAAAACAAACTCCATTGAAGGGAGTTTCTATAAGCTCCAAGTGGGAGCTGAGAGGCAAGAGAGAAACCCAGGAAGTCATTGCTGTGGAATATTAATTTAAGATGTGTTACATTCATTTATGTTGTGGAATATTTGTTTAATGATGCAGAGATGTGTTGCATTCTTTTATGTTTCATCTGTTTAACTCTGTGAAGCTGTGTTACTTTGCCTGTCTAAAATACCTGATTGATATATAAAGAGCTGAATGGCCACTAGCTAGGCAGGAGAGGGGTAGGCAAGGCTGGAATGCAGAGAGAATAAATAGGGGAAATCTAGGCTTGAGAGAGAAGGAGCGAGAAAAGGAGGAGAGGAGGATGCCAGGGGCCAACCACCCAGCCACACAGCCAGCCATTGAGTAAGAAGGAAAGAAAGATATATAGAATAAAGAAAGGTAAAAAGCCCAGAGTCAAAACTTAGTTAAAGAGAAATGGGATGATTTAAGTTAGAAAAGTTGGCTAGAAGAAAGCTAAGGTAAGGCTGGACATTCATAAATAAGAATAAGTCTCTGTGTATTTATTTTGGAGGTGGGTAGTGGGTCCCCAAAGAGGAAAAACAAAACAAAACAAAAACAAAAAAAAAAACAACTACAAGGCATAGAGAATCTGTGAGAATTCCAGGGTGAAGCTGAGAGATAGGAAGGACAAAGTTGCTGAGGCCCAGATGGGCTTAAAGAGGCTGCAGGACTTAGGAGGCAGACCCTAGGTGGAGGAGCCAAGGAAACAGGAGGGTTCCAACAGAGGGAGAGAAGTAAATGTCTTAGAGGGGTGCCCACAGGGTGGGACCCCAGAGGGTGTAGCAGACTCTAGAAGGTGGAGAGAGGACACTTAGCGAGTAGGGAGGAGAGATGGGTGGTTAGAGCAGGTGGAGGGAAGGAGAGGCTGAAGAGGCGGACTCTAGAATTTGGAATCAAATGTGGCGGGTGGCAGAAGCCAGCAGAAACACATGATCCATATACGCCTGAAGAGAGTCAAATCAGCAACTTGAGTCAGGTTGAAATGTTGAGACGTGGGCATGGCTGAAAGGTAAGTGTAGCATCCTCTACCATTGCTACCTGAAGAGAGAGAACTCTGGAAGGGGGTAGTGTTTGGAGACCCTTATGTTAGGAGATGGGACAGGTGCTGAAAAAAGAAGACAGTGGTGGGTAACCAGAAGGTTAACCTTTTTTATTTGAGTATAAGAAGTTCGGCCGTGGCCACAGCACACAGGCAAGGTGCCCATCCTTGGACAGTATGTTAAGTTTTTGATAAATATGCAATGGGCATAAAGGAAGGTCCCAGTCAGTGACCCAGGAACCCGAGGACATATTCCTCCTTTTCTGTAACCTGGAGAGACAGGGGTCGAGTTAAGTCCAGAAGATGTAGGGCTGGAGCCTGGAGGAGGATCTGTGGAGGCTTACAAAGTGGCTTCATAATGGGTGCAAGAAGGGGTTCATATGAGAGGCTGAGGACTGCCTCATATAGCAGGCAGGCGAGAAGAGACAAGAAGGAATGTAGTCAGATTTTTTTCTTTGGGCTGCCAGCTCACAAATAATGACATGGAGACTTATTAATTATGAAAGCTTGGCCTTAGCTTGCTTGTTTTTAAATAGCTCTTATAAGTTAAATTAGCCCATTTCTATTCATCTATGTTCTGTCACGTACCACCCATCCTGCTTCCTCTGTGTCTCGGGTCTCTCTCAGGTGCCTGGATTCCTCCTCCTCCTTTCTCTCCCTGCCCAGAAGTCCCGCCCATACCTCCTGCCTAGCTACAGGCAGTTCAGCTTTTTGTTACACCCATCATGACAGTACACTCTCACAGTGTACAAATATCCCACAAAGGAATCCAAGAGCATAAGAAGCTGGCCATCATCCCTCGGAAGGATAGAATTTTACACTTGGTGGTGTGCAGAGAGCACTTGGTCCCCTGCAGGTCTGAGAGTTGGGGAGGGGGACACAGAGGGGACATGAGGATGATGATGACACACAGACTTCTTTTCTGAGGGGTAAAAGCTTCTTCCTCTTTGTTTTTCAGACACTCTTTTTGTGTTTCCCATATCAAGTTCATTACAAAGAGGAGAATTTTTCCCATAACTGTGTAAAGTTACACAGTTACTCCATAATCATGGTAAAAAACATTTTTCCAGAACAGGTCAGCCCTATTATAGTTCTTAACCACATCCTTATGCATTTTCTTAGAAACCCACACTCAGATAAACATTCTTCTTTTATACTTCTCACAGACCAGGAGGCTTTTAGTCATAACTGTTTACATAGGCAGTAGTTTTTATAATTGCTAGGAAAACAGGTTACTTGTTCCATTTTTCATCTTTTAGAGTCCTGTCCAATTATCTTAACCATCCAGTTCTTGGTTTTTAGTTACATGAAGTCATTATTTAAAACTTTAGCTTTAGCTAAATAGCTAAAGCATTATTTGTTTTAACTATGATGCGTACAGAAACCCATGAATGCATTTCCCAACATTAAGGTTAAAAGAACATGAGAATTTGAGCTAGCCTGACTGCTGGGACTGGATGGTTTCCCTTAGTCATTAACCTAAGCCACAGTCTATAGGCTCTTCAAGAGAAGCTCCTAAGTCCTAGCTGTGCGACACTTCATTGTTCCTATTTTCTACCTTCTGCAACCCCTGCTTTATCAGGGGTGGGGGCAACTCTATAGCCTACCTTTATCTTTATTAACTTTCCCACTAAACTAATCTCTATCGTAACCCCTTACTACATTTGTTAAAAACCCTTAATCATCAAAATCCTATTTAAACTAACACTATTATTGTATAAAATCATTACTTTAGTTAAACAGTACAGCCCAAGAGGAAATCATCTTCATAATAACCCACAGATAAAACTGTCCAGTAGAACATGATATTTCCATGAGATAATCACACTACATTAAAGGCAGTGGGGATCCCCCCCCCGTCACCCCCATTCACACTATGCCAGATATCAGAGCAAAATGGCAGCAGCACCATGCACAGCAGTGGCAAGAGGCATTCTGGAGCTGAAGCCCTTGGGCCTATTTGAGATCCGTGCTTCCTGGTGAGCTGAAATCCTGAAGCTCAATTGCCACCTGCCGCTCCTCTGTCATGGCACCTGCCAGTGGTAGGGATGGTTGAGTGACTAAGTGTTTTCTATCTAGGGTAATTGCCTTGTGAGTTGGAGTGATAGCTAATCCCAGAGAAGTAAACTGAGGAGTGGACAGCTGGACCGTAGAGGGTGAGACCTATATTCAGGGCTGGACAGAAAGTTTAGTAAGGTAGGGGTGTTGACCTGGATGATTTTCAGGGATGGACTACAAAGGAGAAGATCAGCTATGTATTATGTAAGCTTGGATTTAGAAAGAGACAGAGAGAGTAAGACAGAGGCCAGAGCCTAGCCAAATAGATGTGGGATATCCCAGAACCTCTAGGGTTGGACAGTCCAGAAGAGTTGGGTAGAAAGATGAGTATCCGAGTCAGCCCAAGTGAAGGCAAAGATATTTTGTGGCTGGGATCAAGAGGTATGGAGAAGAAGGCATCCTTGAGGTCTAGAACAGAGAAATGGGGGATTTCTGCGGGGATGGTGGAGAGGAGAGTACAGGTTGGGTACTATGGGGTGAAGGGGAACCACTGTTGAGTTGATAAGTTGGAGACCCTGAACCAAAGGGTAGGTTCCATTGGGTATTTTAACTGAGAGTATATGTAGCTGAAAGTTTTCCTGTGTCCCGCCTGGCCTGCAGTCAGGACAAACCTCTCTCACTCGCTAGTCCTGCAGCCGCCCTGACCCAAATAAACACACACAGGCTAATATTATTTTTAAACTATGGCCATGGCAGGCTTCTTGTTATCTAGTTCTTATATCTTAAATTAACCCATTTCTATAAATCTATACTTTGCCATGTGGCTTGTGGCTTACCAGTAATTTTACATTTTGCTTCTCATGGCAGCGGCTGGCAGCGGCTCCTCTGCTCTGTCTTTCTCCTTCCTCTCTATCCATTTGGATTTTCTGCCTGCCTCTAAGCTGCCTTGCCATAGGCCAAATGGCTTTATCAACCAACTAGAGCAACATATTTTCACAGCATACAGAAAGACATTCCCCCATCAAGCATGGGGGTGGTAAAGGGGGAAGAAGTGGAGTGCAGAAGATTCCTTCTTAAACATCAGAAATAAGAGGCTTAAGTACCTTAAGGCTGTGGAAAGAGAGTGGGTATGGAACCTGGGTGATACATTTGGTGGGTTTTGGTGAGGCTGGTTAGGCTATCCCCCTACCCTGACAATAAGGGAACAAGAAGATGTGGGTCCCTAAAACTCCAACAGGACTAAATAGGTAGCTCCAGTGTCCAGAGGAGAGAGACGGAGCACCCTGATACTGTGATGTCTACTTGAGGCTCCCAGTCAGAGATGGCAGTGGTCGGGCCAAGGGAACCCAGGCCCTCTTTCTTCCATGGCCAGATCTGGGCTTGATGTCCTCACACTGCAACGGATGTGGGGCCAGTCGATATCCCAATGCCCTTCTTGATGGCACCTTGAACATGGGTTTGGACAGGCCCAGGCCCAGTGACCCTCCAGACTGCATTTGAAGCAGGGACCCAAAGACTCTTGGGCTTTGGGAGTTCAGGGATCCTGGGCCATTACTATGGCCAATTGAAAGGCCTTTCTTAGCATCAGGTGTTTTTTGTTTTCAGGCTTTTTCATCTTTCCCATGGTACACCTTAAAGCCCACTGCTAAGACTTCTGCCTGTGGTGTCAGGGGTCTTTTCTCTAGATGTTTAAGTTTGGTCCTAATATCAGGGAAACTCTGGGAGAAGAAGTAGGTCATAAGAATTTTTTTTCCATTTGGAGTCTCAGGATCCAGATTGGTATACTATAAGAGAGCCTTTGTAAGGTGGTCTAGGAATAGAGATGGGTTATCATGCTTGTCCTGGATGACCTCTTGAATTTTCTCATAATTTACCACTCTAAGGGTGGGCTTTGTGAAGACCAGCCAGGAGGCATGTCACAAATACAATTCCATGGGGTATTGTAATTCCATTCAGGGTCCTGGCTGGGGACTGCCTCAGCTCTGTGTAGGTGGGCAACCTGTCACTGAGAAGGGAGAAAGAGAAACCAGAGAGGCTGGAGAGGAAGAGAAGGGTCTGTGGGTTGAGGCAGATAAGGCTCATTAGTGTAATTGAAATAGTGGAAGAATCATCTGATTTGGGCCTCACAGCTTGGAGGAGCCGTTTTTTCCTTTGGTGGCTTCTGCTATGTGGTCACTTTTAATGAAGATGGGAGTGAGGTCACATGACAAAATCCAACCTTTCCAACCTTAGGAAAGATGGCCATCAGCCACGTGGCTGCCTCCATCCTGGTGGGGGGACAGCAGCTAACACGGCAGCAAGCCATGTGTTTCCTTGAAGATTACACATGTATAGTGTTTAACTATCAACCCTGGTGTTTTGAGTTTTAAATTAACCCCTTTGTTACAGATTTCACAGGGTGTTAATCAGACCCAATGTGCTTACAAATCTTGAGGCACAGAAAGTTTACACAATGATTTTATAAATCTTGAGGTAAGATTTATACCTTAGCAAAAGTTTTAGGGAGTTAAACCAAAACCAAAAGAGTATGAGATGAGCAGCAATCATCCTCACTGGGAATAGTCTGTCTCTTAATTTTGTTTTGCTCTCCTTTCCTGGCACATAGTCAGGTGGATCTCCTAATAGGGGACAGATATGTTGGAAGAAATCTTTAAACAAGCATGTTTGGGGCTAGCGGAGGAGGAACCCAACTCCAGAGTCAGCTTTTAATTGAAGTGGGACAGCATAAGACAACAATCTAATGCCACTCACACCTAAAAGACACCTGAACCCCTATAAACTTGAATCTAGTAAGCTGAGAACAAAGAAGGCTTAGAGATGGGAAAATTTTGAGTCCTGGCTATAGACAGAGGGCCCTGCAGGAGGGAGCTGAGAGATGCACCAACCAGTGAAGAGTGTGTGCACGCTGCAGCTGGCCTATCCCTTTGCTTTCTCCCCCTCCTGCTAGGTCTTGCTCCTGGCTCCCACTTTGCAACCAACTTACAGATCCATCTGTGGTAACCTAAAAGACAGGACATTTACACAGTGTGTGTGTGTGTGTGTGTGTGTGTGTGTGTGTGTGTAGGGGGAGACTAGTCAAAACCAAACAGGTCTTGGAGTGGAGAAAAGAGAAATAGAGAATGGGGAATCTCTTGCCATTCCCAGATCGCTTTGCAGTATTTGTAAAGGTCCCAAATAATATTAGGATCTAGGGTACCATTAGGTGGTCTTTTGGATTATCTAAAGGGCATTGAAGTCAAGTTTGATTGCAAAAATGTATAAATTTAGGACCCTTCTGGTCAGGCGTCAGGTGTTGAGGCTGGAGGTTTTCTTAGAGGCATCCCAGTGGGGAATGAGAGAGTATGGAAGACATGATCTCATGGATGAGAGAGAAGGAAAATGTCACTGAAGCCTGTAGTTGTGGGCATCCCCAGGACTCATGGAGGACCGAATTAGGACCAAGCCATTCAGGGTGTTATCACCACACTCAGTGGGGGTCAGAGGCTTAGCCTGGCTAAGCCAAAGGAGAGACTCAATGCCTGGTACGAGGGCTTTCGTAGAGGTCAGAAGGCAAGGACAAAAATCGAGCTCTAAGAGGAGGGGTCTTGTCCACAGGAAAGGGTTAGAGAATGGAGTCACAAAAGCCACGGGAGCCTAGAGGAGCTGTGGGATGACAGACAGTTCTGAAAGGAAGATGGGAGATGAGAGTAGAAAGGAATATCAAAGCCCAGTTGGGCCTAAAGAAACTGCAGCCTTAAAAATGATGGATGGGGTGCCTCTGCCTTAAGAGTACCAGAGGGGTGCTGGACACCTAACAGTCACTTCCTTGGATGCAGGGAAACGTTTACACCAACCAAAGTGGAAACTTACCTAATTGCTGCTGGTAGATGGGGTGCTGAGAAATCAGTGAACTGGAAGGTGAGTTTGTTGTGGGTGGTGTTAATATTCTGACCCACCTGTTGGTGCTGCCTGCTGTCCTGACATAAAAGCCTTATTTTAAGGGAAACTTGTAGATGTAACCAACCGTCGTATAAATAAGAAACACAGAACCAATGCAAAGAAGAAAGCCAAGAGGTCAGAGCTAAGAGCTAAAACCTTACCCTTCCTCCTGCAGTGGTCCTACCTCTCCGAAGGAGCCAGAGCCTCCTGGGTTAAAGTCTTTTTATATAGTCTCTGTTCTGCCTTCTCATTGGTTGTATACCCAACCACAGGACTGCCTCATTACGGCCTATCTGTATAGACCTCCAGGTGTTCTATGGTTGGTAATGAGATTAAAGGCATGTGTATCCAATGCTGGCTGTATCCCTGAACACACAGAGACTTACCTAGCTCTGTCTACCAAGTGCTATGATCACAAACGTACACCACCACTGCCCTGCTTTCCTATGGCTTGCTAATAGCTCTGACCCCCAGGCAACTTTATTTATTATACAAATAACATTTTAATACAAAAGAAAAT
>CABHPQ010000536.1:0-22418 GCA_902168405.1 Peromyscus aztecus | reverse complement strand
ACACACACACACACACACACACACACACACACACACACACACACACACACGGTGTATATATAGCTTCCTCTTGAAGCGAGCCGATGAATAATGAGAGGAATTGGAAGTCGGGTGTGACTCCCTGACTCCCTGGGTGGAGGCTTCTAGTTTTGAAAGTGAAGACGTTGAGACCAGTATAGATTTAATGATGTGTCAGTGAGTGGCCCAGCATCCGATTCCAGGCGAACTGTTTCTTCCCATGCTCTCTGCAACTCTGGGAAGTAAAAATTGTTACAAACTATTCAAATTATATAGAACGCCTTTTTGGTTGGGGGAGGGGAGGGGAGGTGTTGGATAGCGAAGAGCCTTAGACCTGAGGTCTTGATTCACAGCTCCGCTTAAACCAGGCGTTGCTTGTATTTGTTTTGACTTACAACAATGGCAATCAATGGGTTTTAATAGTATGGATCAGAAGGGCTGTCACAGAGCAGTATCCATTAGTTACATTTCTCCGACAGCATTTGCTTTCTGCCCCTGCTCCTGCACTTTGAGTAAAACTGCTGTGTCTCCAACCACACCGTACGACCTGGGGTGGGAGAACAGAAGCCTTCTATGCACGGTACAGCAAGACTCTGTACTTGACCGTGAACCAACAACACTGTGTGTTATTACATGTTATATTAAAAAAAAAAAAACCGTGAGAGAATTCCAAGCATACTTTTGTGAACGAGCCCTGACCATTTCAGATGGTATAATTTTTGTCAAATTTCATAACCAACCTAAGGGAACGAGGCAAGGATCACTTCCTACAGCTGCTTCTATGCATTTATCAAGACATCAGTGCTAGACTCGACCAGTGAGGAGTAACCAAGCTCACTCCCTTCAGTCCCTGCTCCCCATCTGACGGGCCCAAGACGACCTTAAAATACCACGAGAGCAGGGAGAGAGGCGGAATGGCCACCGCTTGGAAAACTCCAGAGGACAATGTGTTCTTCTTAATGAATTCTCCTGAAAGACTTCTCTGCTAAGAGTCCCAGGATAATAACCCCCGTCATGCGTGTCTCTGGGGCTAATGGTTTGCCTCAGAACGTCATGAACACCAGAGGGAAACAAACCCAACTGCTAACACTTTTGCAAATGGCAAATTATCCTCTAGTAATAAAAGTATTAATGAGAAGGGCAGCCAGATCCGGCACTTCACGGATGTCTGACACCGTGCTTGGTACTTTGCTATCATGGTGACCCATGCTTCATCTCCACTATATCTTGTACGCTGGTAATGGAAGCTCAGGAAAGATGGGCGAACGGTCCCAGACATGGGGGTGGCTGACACTGAACTCAAGGTAGTTCTCAGGAACTTGGGATTAACCAGAGATCACACATACACACACACAGACACACACACACACACACACACACACACACACACACACACACACTGCGGTGGGAGAGGGGAAGTCGGGTGGGGATTCTTACCACAGGACTCAGGAAATTTAGAGAACAAAATAAAGCTTGAAATATTATAAATCAATGACCGAAACCACAGTGTTCTCAGCCCATGTTGCTGGCTCTTCACTCAGAGGAAAAGCTGATTTCTGCCTTGAAAACAAACACAGTAACATAAAGATTTCCTGATGGATGGAAATAGCTCCATGTCCTCATCTTGCTTGTCACGCCTTGTGGCTGTGATGCTTATAAAGAACGAAAGCCTTGGGGTGAAGCTGAGGAACCATGGTGTTCTCAGATGGGTTTTCTTACATTGCCCTTCTCTGAGCTGCTCCAAACCCAGTACTTACTGCTCACTGGGCAACAGAAGTGAGTGCATGGGGGGGGGGGGGACACGGACACAGCACCATTGCACGTGAACACAGCTAAAGAGACATGTCAGTTCTCAGTTCTGCACTGTACTGTGTGCAGGGAATCTGAGTCCCTGGAAGACTGTGCTAGCCAAGTGCCGAGCACTAATATATAAAATATAATAATATAATATAATAAATAATAAGCAAATCAATATATAAACATAATATATTGTATTATATATTATTATATAGTGTATAATTATTATTATATATAGTTTTTGATACAAACTCTAAGTTGTCCAAGCTGGGTTTGGATTCTTTATGTAGCCCAGGCAGGGTTTGTACTTGTAATCCACTTACCTCAGCCTCTTTCCTGAGTACCCGACACTGGGTGGAAGATTTTAATGCAGAATTCCTTCAGCACTATTGATGATGTGGAGGCTGTTGCCAGTAGCTGATAAGCACAACCAAACTTGACTCCTTTTTTTTTTTTTGTTTTTTTGAGACAGGGTTTCTCTGTGTAGCTTTGCGCCTTTCCTAGGACTCACTTGGTAGCCCAAGTTGGCCTCGAACTCACAGAGATCCACCTGGCTCTGCCTCCCAGTGCTGGGATTAAAGGCGTGCGCCACCACCGTCTGGCCCCAAAACTTGACTCTTTATAGTCAGAAACCAATTTCCCTTCTTAAATTAACCTCAAAATAAATGCTTAAGTAGAAGTAGATTACCTAAGAATAAAAATTTAAAAACGTGCATCAGGGACCGTAGTGTTTTGCCAAAGGTCCTTAATTCCTAAGTAGCTAGTTTCCTTTCATTATTGACAGACCAGAATCAGTCACCTTCACTAAAGCTGAATGTGTTCACATTGAAGATCCAAGAAACACATATAGCATTACAAAAAAATGATGTTCAATATATCCAGAAGACCTCTTTGTCATTCTCTTGAACAGGTCAAGTCTTAAATCAGTTTTCTTTCTTCAAAGGTCTGATCCTGGTCCTGCCCTGCATTGACGTGTTTGTCAAGGTTGATCTCCGAACAGTTACCTGCAACATTCCTCCACAAGAGGTACAAGAGTAAACAAGGGTTACTAAAAATAAAGCCCCGAGGTCCCCGAGGACGTGGGCATAATTTTAACCTTCCAGGGGGAGGGTGACTTCATTCCCACCCCCACCCCAGGGCCTGCTTGAAATGCTTCAGGTGGCTTCCTTTAGCCAAATGAGAATGAATGAGAATGAAGCGGAAGGGAGGGGCTGATGAAGACGAGGAATAGCCAGGTGGAGGCCGGCTGAGCCCTGGCAGGGCAGCCGGGGGAGGGTGACCGCAGCTGCTTAGAGGAGACCGGAGGCCGGGCAGGGAAAGCTGACCGGGTGGGAGGGGGTGGGGTGGGGTGGGAGTGTGAGGGGGGAGGGGAGGGTCAGGCTGCTCTGAGGGGCTTTTAGAAACAGCGGCACGGCTCACCTCTCCTTCTGCTGTTTATTTTTGGTGTCTATTTGTATGTGTTGGGACAGTACAGAGGCTACACAGGACCCGCAAGAATTTGAACTTCAAATAAATCTTGAAAAAGTATGAATTAATGATCCAAAGCAGTAACTGAGTCCTAGAGAGGAAGAAATGATTCTGACAAGCAGGCTGCCCTCTTATAACCCAAGGCATCTAGAAAGAAAAGGAAATGCAGGAAAGATGGGGAATGGCCAAAGCCATAAGCAGGCAGGGAACCAATCAAGGCCCAGGTACCTACCGTGGCTGTCAGGAGCCATGCAGGAACCACTTCAGAGCTGAGCCATCATAGACGCTACTGGAAAGCTTCGAATGGCTGTTGTGGCTCTGTAGTGGACAGTTTTCAGGTTCTGGTCCCAAGGTCCTCCCAGAAATAACACTAGAAGAGAGAAAGGGGGAGGAGGGAGGGGAGAGAGAGACAGAGACAGAGAGACAAATACAGAGACGAGACTTCACACTGTTCAGAATACCTGGTGCGGAGTCTCTGTAAAGCTAACACAGTTGCTTTGCTTGAATATAGAACGCGGTCTCTGGCGCCATCTATGTTTCCTAAGAAGCATTGCTTCTTCCTTTAGCCCAATGAGAACCGCACACCGGGTAGACAACAGGATGCAAATTCTATGTCTGTTTGGAAGGAGAAGAAGGCGGGGCTATTGGGATGTAAGAATTCTCTAAGTTGAAGTTACAAGGATAGGTAGGGACCAAACTTGTGCAGTCATTTAGCTGTGAGATATTGTTATTCTGAAGCCAGGACAGAGGTTTGGCAATTGCAAGCATGAACTGCCATCAACGATGTCCTTCGGTGAGGGAGGACTCTGGGGTTGGCTGCCTCTTTGCCAATTGTAAAATAGCACACATGTGGTTTCACTCTGTCTATGCTCTGCAGATCCTCACAAGAGACTCTGTGACCACCCAAGTGGATGGAGTCGTCTACTACAGAATCTACAGCGCCATCTCAGCGGTGGCCAATGTGAACGATGTTCACCAAGCCACATTCCTGCTGGCTCAGACCACTCTGAGGAATGTCTTAGGAACACAGACCTTGTCCCAGATCTTATCTGGGCGAGAAGAGATCGCCCATAGCATCCAGGTGAAGATACAAAGTACTATGATGAATTCCCTCATTTTGGTGGTCAGTGGCTGGCTACCAACATCAATAGTTCAGAATAGAGACTCTCCGATTCAGAGATAGCTGCCCTCTCAAGATGGGTTTCCTTATCTCTGGTAATACCATCTGTCTGTCATCACAAGGTATAGATTTAAAGATTTGCATGGGAGCTTGAGAGATGGCTCTGTGGTAAAGAGTACTTCTCTTGCAGAGGACCTTGGTTTGAGTCCCAGCTCCCACATGCCAGCTCACAACCCTCTGTAACTCCAGTTCCCTGGGATCTAATGCCCTCCTCTGGTCTCCTCTGGTAGCAGACATACACGATGCATAGAAATACATGTAGGCAAAACACCTATACACATATAAAATCAAATAATTTTAAAACATTAAATGCTTGCATAGGAGAAGGAAGCTTTGGGAACTGTTCCTTTTAACTTTTTTCTCTTTAAATTTGAAATTATAAACAAACATTGCACACTTAATGTTTTTAAAAAGAAGTTACAATCCATATTTATTTTCAGTTTAAACTGCTTTAAAAGAAATACAACCCTTGTCAGGTAGCCCTTGGGTGCCTCCGTCTCAGTGGCGTAAAACTGGGAAGTTCATTTGAGACAGCGAAACTGGGCAATTTAAACCTCATACTATAACCAGTATCAATAATCATCCATAATAATAACCACTGAGGGTGTAATATTTCTGGACTCACCACTGCCACATTCTAGTTTATAAATGGCATTTCTGTATTTTCTTACATCCACGACACTATGATTCTGAACCTCCTTTCTGTAAGTTAGAAGGAAATTCAGCCTGAATCCCTCATGGCTTCCCTGCGGTCTGGAAGGTAGAACAACAAGCACCCCGATCAGTTCTGCCTAAGGGGTCCCCGCAGCATCAGTAAGAACTCTGAAAATTGACAACAAACCAAAGCCAGACCTCAAGCATCCTAGGTGGGCTCACCAACTCCTGCCCCGCCTCCCGCAGAGTCACAGCCAGCAGGGGTCATTGGCCGCTTGGTGGCAGAGTTCTCTGCCACCCTCCTTTTTGGGCCTTGCTGTTCAGTCACCCTTGTTTCTCTGGGGTGACCTGCAGCATGTCTTCCATGATTTAAAGTCTGCACAAAGGACAGACTATGCTTCAAATGTGCTAAAAATATCTTCTACAATCTCTTGCTTTCAAAAGTATATATCTTACTGCTTGTTTAAAATGACCACAGGGCAGAGGCTTATGAAAGCAAGATAAGTATTTTGGAAAAAATCAAATCAAAACAAAACAATAATGACCATTTGGTCATTTGGGGGCACTGGTTGATATGTGAATTACCTCCAATCCGAGTAGCAAAGCTGATAGGAAGCCTGTCCTGGGTGAGAGAAACTGAGACTCCCGTTAGCAAGCTGATGTAGTCATTCTAATTGTACAGCCAGGACAAAATCCTGGACTGTCTGAGAGGCTGTGCACTGATGTCTGGAACACTTGCTCAAGTCTGCAAGGACATCATATAATTTCTTAGGAGGTTAGAGGGTGGATTCTTTTAGTCAGCCAACAGGTAATGTATCAAGATTTTGTGTGTGTGAGAGAGAGATCCAGCCTCATGTATCCCACATTGGCCTTGAATTCCCTATATAACTGAGGATGACCTTGAACTTGTGATTCTCCTGCCTCTACCTTGAGTGCTGAGATTACAGGCATACACCACCATAGCTAATTTTATGTCGCTCTGGGAATCAAACCCAGGGCTTTCTGCTTGGTAGGCAAGTTCTCGACCAAAAGAGTTATACCCCCAACTCAAGACTGGTTTATGAAACAAACCTTCAGGGGATTCACTTCAATTCACAACATCATTAATGAGTTTAGAAAAGACAGACTCCCCAAACACACCAGATACTTGGGGCAGGTCACATGTCTTCTGATCAATGCCTTTTCTTCTGGAAATAGACGTTGCTTGATGATGCCACAGAGCTATGGGGAATCCGAGTGGCCAGGGTGGAGATCAAAGATGTCCGGATTCCTGTGCAGCTGCAGAGGTCCATGGCAGCTGAGGCTGAGGCCACTCGGGAAGCCAGAGCCAAGGTAAGAAACACTGGATTAGCATGGTGGTGGACAAGGATGGAGCTGAAGGAAGAATAGAGTCCCAATCATTGTTCCGCAAGAGATTCTTTCCACAGATTTATCTTTCCCGAGAAGTTCCCTAAAAGACAGTGGGCAGCTTACCATAGCTTGAGGACACTTGGTAATAAGTTATGACTCAGCTTGCTGCATGTGAGGTCGTCACCAATGCAGGGAGCAACATTAGGTCTTCAGCAGAATGTGACTAAACAGAGCCTTTCAGATCCCGTGAAGCAGAGCCTGGAGCCATCCAGGAACCACCATCATTATCAAGCTGACATTTCAGAAGTGACCAGCTTAGTGCTTATGTTTCAAGCATTGTCACTGGAGTATGATAAATGTTACTGGATTTAAAAGAGTGACTGAATCCAAGCCAGGTTAGAATTAGAACATGTGAAACTCAGCTTGGCCCGGAGTGTCCTAGAATCTGCTGTCACCTTTGTTCTGCATGGATAGATTTACTGGTGTGAGAGATTGGGAATCTTCAGGTACGACTCTCAGGAAGCCACACTGTGGCTAAGGAAGGTTTTTCTCTACCCTCATTCCTTAGTCACACTTGCTTTGTCTATGGAGTACCAGAAGCTCCTAAGTAGGACTCCTTTGGCACATGGAAAGCAAATGCCCTGGCCAGGGTTTCTCTTGGGTAATCTCAGATTTTAGAACAGCCAGTAGAGAGAGTCCCAATGATGTTATGGGGCTGGGGTTCATCACCGCTATGATCAAAAGCTGAGAGAATAGGAACAATTCTGGCATTGTAAGAATGAGACTAATTTGGCGACAGAATGAAATAAGAGTCAGAGTTGGTCCCCAGGAGGTAACAGCACTTGTCATACAAGCCCGACTTCCTGAGATGGATCCCTATAACCCACAACAGGGCAGAGCTGGCTCCTGAATGTTATTCTCAGCCCTCCACACACGGGTTAGATGGTTAGAGGTCAAGTTTTCATTTGCTTAAATGACACTGCTTTTATCTGCTTGAAAACAAAATTTGAGGGCTCATAATTTGTAAAATATTTATCCCCAGTGTCCTAGTCTATACTTCTGTTGCTGTGGTAAACACCACAACCAAAATCAGCTTGAGGAGAAAAGGGATTATTTCAGTCATGGTAGGAGCCAATGGAGAAGTCATGGAGGAGGGCTGCGTGTTCCTCATAGCTTGCTCAAGTTGCTTTCTTATATAACCCAGGACCATCTGCCCAGCGATGGCACTGCCCACAGTGGGCTGGGCCCTCCCAGATCAATCATTAATCAAGAAAATGTCCCCATAGACTTGCCCACAGGCGATTTAATGGAGGCAATCCCCCAGATAAGGTTCCTTCTTCCCAGATGAGTCTACTTTGAGTCAAGTAGCCAAACGACCCAACTGAAACAAAACAAAACCCACAACCAACCAGAACATTCACTCTGTGCAACTTCTTGAATTTTCTCAAGTCCTCTAGAGTGTGAAAATCTTGTCTTCAATAAGAAAGTGAGCAGAGAAAACACATGCGGCAAAACGGGGACACAACCCCACAAAAACAAGCCCCAGACACCATGCCGTTGTCAACTTCACTCCTCTCATTTTAGGTCCTTGCAGCCGAGGGAGAAATGAATGCCTCCAAGTCCCTGAAGTCGGCTTCCATGGTGCTGTCGGAGTCCCCCGTCGCCCTCCAGCTGCGTTACCTCCAGACCTTGACCACCGTGGCCACTGAGAAGAATTCCACCATCGTGTTTCCCCTGCCTATGAACATACTGGAGGGCATTGGTGGCATCAGCTATGACAACAATAAGAAGGTCAATGCTAAAGCCTGAGGTCTTCCCAGTGACCACCTACTGTGTAGAAAGGCCTTTCTGTACCGGTGAGAAGTCAGCCCTTAGAAAAGAGAGAGGTCAGCACCCTGCAGCTACAGTAACCCCACAACTAGCAGAATTCCCAGGGGGAAGCACAGCAGCCACACAAACACAAACAAAACTGAGAGCTGCGCAGTGCATTTATTTTTGAGGCACAACCAATACTCAATATTCTTAGTAACTAGTTAGTAGTTGTCTCTGACGATCAGCGGGGACTTTCTCTCAGAAGGGGGAGAGACTGTGGGTGACTTTGACAAGAACTACAGATTGAAGCTGTGTTGAAGAAGGACCCTAGGTCATTTGTAAAGGAAAGTAGAGCCTGCATTTTTGCTATGTATTTGATTCACTGCTCTCACTTGCTATGGCTCAAGTAGGCATAAGGAAACCCCTCGAGACTGAAAATTAGGATCAGTTTGGATGTGGAGCTGCAACGTAGAAGCATGAGTACAGGGCAAAGGTGTCAGGTGAAGTCCTGCTCTCTGGACACTCTGCATGTCCTGTTCGGGTGTTGGCCATTCTCAGCCTCATGCACATTTATCACAGGCAGAGGAACAGCAAGGCAGAAAAGCACAGAGCAATTTGCTTGCTAGTCAGAACATCTGTAACCACTGGGGAGGTCGTTCTGTGAATTGCATGTTTTCACTCTGCAAGTCCCAAGAGCTGTAGTGATTAAGAGCTGTTTGTAATCTCTCCCCAACTTGAACAACTTGTTGCAAATAAAAGAAAGTCATAGAAAGTGAAGAGTTTTTAAACTTGTTTTAGTGGAGTTTATTTCATTGCCAAGACATGATTTTCTTTGGGGATTAGTTTTGAGAAATGAGGTCTATTTTACTTCCCTATTTATTTGTCTTTGGTACTCCCTACGTTATCCTGGTAGGCTTGGAACTTGCTACATAGACTAGGCCTTTAATCCCAGCACTCCCAGAGGCAAAGGCAGGAGGATCTCTGTGAGTTGGAGGTTGGTTTGGTCTACATAGACAGTTCCAGGCCTGCCAGAGCTACATAGTGAGATCCTATCTTAGAACTAAACAAAGCAACCCCCTGCAGATCCAAGTGACTCCATCTCTTATAACATGCAACTCAGTCTTTATAACATTAAGGTCAATTATTTCTTTAGTGCATTTTATAATTTATGCTTTCACTAAAGGCTGACCAAGCAAAGACCCTCCGAAGATAAGTTCCCATGGTGACAGAGAGGCTATAGAAGAATCATGGAGTGTAGACTGCCAAGGATGACATTCAAAACACACCCCTCCCCCATCCACTGAGACTAGGGTACGGTCCTTTCCCTGGGGGAGAGGAAGGGAAATGGCAAATAACCTCTCCCCTGGGACGGCATTGCATCAGTGTTTAAGAGGGGTAAAGAACCCTTGTCAGGTGCACCCTTTGTCTTACCAACTATCCTCTGATATTTAGGTTCCTTAGGCACCCCCCCAGGGGTGCCAGGTTCTGGTGCCCCCAAAGAATTGAACAGAGGCCCACAGAAGCCTCAGAAGTGGGCCAGATTATTGAGAAAATAATCTTCTTGGTGGTAAAGCATTTGCCTAGCATGTGTGTCGGGGGCGGGGGGGAGGGGGGAGACACCCCCTCAAAAACAAACCAAAACTCAAATGAGAGAGTGGGTGCATTTCTCATTTGTGGGAGCCCATTTTCAGGTTCCTCCTGGCTTTACCCAGCAGGTCTGCATAGAGAGGATGATTGGACCACAGACCTGAGTGCAGGTGTCTGAGATGGTCTGCATTTGGCTGTGCTGGTGGGAGGTCTTTTGCGCCATCCCTTGGCGTCTCTATAAATACCCTGTGGCAGAGACAGTCAGGGCCGATGAAATAGGCTCCAGGCCCTCTGGAGGCCATCCTGTATTTTCTATCTGTTTATCTCCACAATCTAAATCCTTCTATCTAATATTTCCTGCTGCTCCTACTCAAGAGCACTCTGGGGAAATGTGGGGGTGGTGAGTAGCCCCTCCACTCATTCTAGGGGGATGGCCAATAGCTGAGCCACCCCAGGTCGGGTTACAAGGTAAGAAATGAACAAGTGCACAAGATTCACAAAAAGCCAATGTGTTGTGTGAAATCTGAGTTTTTCTGACTCCCAGGGGCAGCCTGGATGATCATTCAGGAATGTTCTGTGTGGTTAAACGTGGAATCATTTGTGTGTGTGTGTGTGTGTGTGTGTGTGTGTGTGTGTGTGTGTGTGAATTTGAATTGCACCTTTCCTAGGTGTACCCTGCTTGCAGCATCTGGGCTGAACAGCACAGTCCTCCCAAGCCAGATGTCTACCAGGTGCTCACAGTTTGTAAGAGTGCGCACAACCTTTAAGGCAGCTGTGTCTGCAGGAGGCAAGAAAAGCAGAAGCCAGACAACGACGTGCATCAAGTTTGACTCTAAAGTCAGTGCGGTTCCCATGGCTATTTCCAAATACCTGATGAAGGGCACATAAGGAAGAAAGAAGGGGCTTGATGTGGCTCTAAAGACTCGGCAGTGGGGACAAGAGCCTGCCGTTAGGGAGCAGAGAGGGAAATGCCGTGCTCAGCTGGCAGGCTGAGACCCTAGTCCATGGGGTGCTGCCTACATTCAGGGCAGGTCTCTGGCTGTCAATCAAACGTCTCTGGAAATGCCCTCGTGGACATGCCCAGAGTTGTTTGGCCTAGCTGTTTCTAAATCCAGGTAAGTTGATGGTAAAGATTAATCACCCCAAGGTCTAAGGAAGGCTGGGCCTGGAGAAATACTCTGACTTCTTCTTGTTGCACATGACCCTTTAAAAGAGTCTTCCCCTGGTAATGACCCTGGATACATCTCTGTCCTGCTCAACTTCCTTGAGGTTTAATCCTCCTCTGTTTAATTACCCTTTTGCTGCTTTGCAGCTGGTCACATTTACCTTGTGGGTGGCACCTTATACTGAAGTACACTTTAGCTTGTTGGGGTGGCCGAGGGGGGGTGTCAAAGATTACCAACAAGCTTCTGATGGGGTGGTATTCTGGCTTGGTTGAAATGATGAGGAGCTGGCACACATGTATCTCATCTTTCTACCCCCATCCCATTAATTTCTTCTCTAGACGTGTGTCCCTTGGCTTGGCTTGGGGTTTTTCTTAAACTTGGGAGTCTTTGGAGTGATTGTGAGTTCACTGCAGGGAGATCACATTTCCACCCTCTCTCTGGTCCTCTTCCCTTGACTTCTGGAAGGCCAGACTTCCCCTCAGCAGTGTGGGAATTTTCCACTGCAAAGCCTGGCTGTCACTCTTTCTTTCTAGAAGCCTGATTAACCTGAGCATTTCTGTGGCTGGTCACAGCCTTTCAACAGCTCACGGTCACTTTTGCCCCTCATCTTTGAGATGTTAAAGTGCTTTGACAACACAGTGAATTCCTTTTCTTCTATTTCACCTTCTTTACCATGGTCCTCTTCTTAGACTTCTACTATGGTATCTGAAATAGGATACGCTTGCAGGTTTATTATCATTATTTTTATTAAATAGTGGTGGCTTCAAGTTAAAAATCTAAGCTAATTGATACAGAGGAAATATATTGGTTCTCAGTTTTATTAATAAAATAATTTAAAAATGGAGTTAAGGGAAGCACAAGGACAATTTTATTAGAATTGACAAGAAAAAAAATCCCAGAGCAGGCAAACTGTAAACTTCAGTTGCTGCCCAGAGAAGGAGGGATGGAAAAGAGAAGTAAAAACGCCAGACCTTTTAAGTTGGTATGGGAGTTAGACACATTGTAGGCAGGCAGTCACAAGGCAGGGAGGGAACCTTGGCCTTGACTCAAGACACTCCAAGACCAAGTTCTCACCACAGAGGAGATTTATTTACCCCAAAGGGACAAAGACAGGAGATAGAGGACCCGGGAGAAGAGAAGGGAAAAAGGGAGAGGGGCGAAAGGGTATTTGTCCTGGGGGTGGGGTGAGGTAGATGAAGGACCGCCTCTGGATAGAGAGGAGACAGACGTGGCAAATGGGCAACTGGCAGTTTATAAAGGTAAAGGGGAAACTCTGTGTTAGGATGAGGTGTTTAATTTTAATTGGGAATCTTAATTAAGTGAGCCAAAGAGGGCTTTTGATGGCTGGACTTCAATACTCTGACAGCTGGACCTTGGTAGTCTCAGGAGGAGGAAGTGGCCAAATATGGGAAGAGACCTTGGTGGCTAGCTCTAGGAATGTAATCTAACAGTTTTTAGCAAGGCAGAAGGAATGGACAAGGTCTACCAGAGCCATGTTTGCCATGCTTAGTCAGGCTAGAGCCCCTTCATTTAGAAAGTAGGAAGCCAGGAATGCTGGGGGGAAAGCTGAAAATAAGGAAAACATTCTCAGAAAAGAGTCAGAAGGAAGGAAGTTGCACTTGCCTAATATGTAAATAAAGTGGGTGGACTTGGGACACTTACCTGGCTGTGGCCCCTAAGCTTCTGCCCCGGGATGGGGACTCTGGGAAGGAGAGTAGTATCACGTTAAAAGATGAATTATTCCACCCACCTCTTTAGCAATGCTTAGGGTGAGCAGCCCTTCCCAGAACTGATCCCTTAGCCGAGGCTGACCCTTCCCAACTGGAAAGTTATGCCCAGGCCAAAGATTCTGTTCTCTTGGCCAGAAGCTTTGTCTACACTAACAGAATTATCATTGGCTGATGTGAAGTCCGGGTAAGAGTGACCAGTCTATGTTGGTAGTAAAGACCAGAAGGGTGGATTCATCCTCATCAGTGAAGCTAGGCCATGTTTCCTAATCACAGCAGGGGCTAACTACCCCGCAACAAAGGACTAGTGAGCTTGTTTCATGGAAACGTACATTGCCAGGGGGCCATTGACTGTATCTTGCTACGGTTGGTGACCAAGCACCAGGACCTGTGAGTATATCCTGCTAAGAGGCAGAATATGTTTGCTACTCTTTTCAGAAAGGCAGTGGAAGTAACATGCCCACCAAGGAGCATGTGTGAGCCCCGATTCAGAACCAGAATTCTCTTCTTAGCAGCCCGCAGGGGTTTTGTCCCTTTAGTAGAAACAAAAGCTACAGAAACACAACACAATAAACTGGTCATCTGAACACACATGATAAGGACTTTTATTTATATTAAACACATGATATAGTTCGATGCAAAACAGGGGTAGTTATAGTACAAATGACAGAAGGAGTTGTTGAAGCCATGGATTTAAGAGCGAATGGCTCCAAACTATTTGCATAGTTAGATTTCCAGGAATAAACTTTAATGTCCAGAAAATACGCAGTAACTTAGCAAATACATGAAACAACGAGACTCTATCAGTTTCTGAAGCATTCCCATGGGAAACAGGAAAGGCTGCAAATAATTCCATGACACAGATGTGCCTCTCAGTGGTAGATAAATATGTGCTTGCTAATGTATTGGAAGGAACCTGGGAAGGGAGAAAGTCCTGAATACAATTATAAAACACAGTCCATGTCCAGGATAAAGCTTCCTTTTATACATAAATGGGCAAAAACAAAAATAAAACAAAACAACAACAAAGTAAAATCCTTGTCAGAAGCTTAAAGTCCCATTGTAGGAAAAGACTGCTGTGCACTGTGTGGTACTGTGTTCTACCTTATAGACCTTATGTTTTATTCTAATCCAAGACCAACTTTCTATAGTGTAAGGCATTTTTATTATATGTTCTTTATTTTTTGCTAGTTAAAATTTACATATTCTCTTCTCTCTCTCTCTCTCTCTCTCTCTCTCTCTCTCTCTTAGACACAATGCAGACACTGTGGGGGAGTGTCCAAGCCCTGGAAAAAATAAACCCTTGTTGACTTCACCTGGGTTGCTGAAGCACTCATGTAGTCAGAGAAGGCACCGTCTGGCTAATAGCAGGATAACACGGGGCATTTAACAATTATAATTCTAAAAAACTCAGTGCTGTTGACGTTCTTGGCTGCTGGTCTCATTGCAAAGTATTCAGTTACTCTAATGAATTGTATATAGGTGATTCTTGCTTTTATTCATAATGAAACCCTTAAGGGGCTTTTTTTTGTATCTTATTGTCAAAGTTTAATTTATCTTGAGGCAAGAGAATCCAGGTGTACATGGCCATCGTATCATTCAGTATGATCCTTTTCTTTGGCAGGAAGGACCCTTCCCCCTACCCCTCCCACTCTAAATCTTCAATATCTTCTACAGGAGGGCACAGCAGCCCTGCTGCACGGCATTGGCATGGGTGAGAATGATCCTACCCACTGAAATGGTAAAGGTTTCACCAGGAACTGGAGGGTGCTACTAGAGATATGGGAAAGAACCCTACAGAAAAATCTAGTCCATTTTCTTAAAGAAAGAGGAAGGGAGAGGAAAAGGGAGGGGGGCCGGGGAGAGGTGTGCCAGCGCAGGGATAGTTTCTTGTTGGTGTTTAACACAGCAAAACACTGAGAGAACACATGAATGAGAAGAAACTGAGCGCACTCCTAGGACAGGAAAAACAGAAAACACAGCCCTTTAACAACCAAAGGAATCAAGTTAGTGTGTTTTATTTTATCCACTTTTGCTAGGGAATCGGTTCTTCCTCTCTCTCTGACTTCCATGTGGTCTTTCTGGTGGAAAAGGAAGAACATGTCCTGCTTCTAATTTCTGATCAAAGTAGAAGTAGCCACTGAACCCTGCAAACCTTCCCTTCTCTGCCAGAAACAGAGACACAGTGGTGTGGCTGTGACCAGATGCATCCGTCCTGAAATGTTTGTCATTCAATTCTAGGAAAACATTTAAGGAAATATATTAGCCTTTGAACGAATATCAGAAGCCCCCACAATAGGTTTTTACACATGACCTTTGTGTTGACCTTGAAAATCGCCCATGTTATTTCAACGAGAGCAATGCGTTTAGCACCTTCTACTAGAATTGAGATTCTTTTTATTTGTGTGCATGTGTCTGTGGGCATTGTAATAGTGGTAGTTATGGTTTTCTTCCTGATTATACACAGCCGAGCGCTGGTAAGTAACTAGGCATTTGCAACCCACTAATTTGTGTAGTAAGTCCATGAAAAGTCTTATATTCTTTGTCCCATGGTTGCTATCAAGAGGAAAGAATGCAAAAGGATGGTCACGTGGTTGCTTTCAAGGTCATACAATTCTGAGAATTTCCAATTTGTCAAGTATTTGCATCATCACAAATATTCTCTCTCTTTTCTTTCTATCAAAGAACTGAATGTTTCCTTGTCAACATTAAACACAGATTTTCCCAAATGAACTCTCCAACTCTTAAACTCCATGATTCTACATTGAGTTCTGAGATTGCTACTTCATGTTTCCTTCTGGAAACAGTCTAACCCTCAGCACTGATGCGTAAGAAAAGGCTCTCTGTAATCTCTACACACTTGGATTGGTTTGGTTTTGAGACAGGGTCTCTCTATGTTGCTCTGGTTGACCTGGAACTCACTATGGAGATCCACCTTCCTCTCCCTCCCCAGGGGTGGCATTAAAGTCATGTACCACCATACCCAGCCATTTTTACATTAAACTTTTTTCTAATTTTTATTTTTGACATGGTCTTTCTACATAGCCCTGGCTGTCCTGAACCTCACCATATAGATCAGACTAGCCTCAAACTCATTAAGATCCACCTGCCTCTGCCTCCTGAGTGCTGAGATTAAAGTTATGATCGACCACCTTTACATGTTGAAATATTGACTTTGAAATTTTTACCCTGGGAAAGAACTCACAGTGAGGTAGCTTCATAGAACCTTCTTGCTGCTCACAGGGGCTCTGAGTATATATGGAGTCTTTACAAACGCCAGGCTGTGTACAGGTCTTCACTCTCAGTGCTCATATAGGGTTTGCTATTATCTATAAGGTTAAAAAAGTGGAGTCGAATGCTGATGTTCTAAGAGGTTTTCATTGTGGGTCACAGACGTACATGCCTCTGTGTTCCTGTCTAGAAGGAATTCTGTTCCATCTTGACTCATTCCTCCAAAGACAAAGTCTTACCTGTGTGGTGGTATTGTGTTCCCCAAAAATATTGTGCACCCTAATAAATTTATCTGGGGTCAGAGAACAGACAGCCACTAGATACAGAGGCTAGAAAATGGTGGCACTCATGCCTTTAATCCTAGCATTCCAGAGGCAGAAATCCATCTGGGATCTCTGTGAGTTCAAGGCCACATTGGAAAGAGCCAGGCATGGTGACACACGCCTTTAATCCCAGGGAGTGATGGTAGAAGACAGAAAGATATATAAGGCATGAGGACCAGGAACTAGAAGCATTTGGCTGGTTAAGCATTTGGCTGGTTAAGCTTTCAGGCTTTCAAGCAGCAGTTCAGCTGAGAGCCATTCTGGATGGGGACTCAGAGGCTTCCAGTCTGAGGAAACAGGACCAGCTGAGGAACTGTTGAGGTGAGGAAGCTGTGGCCTGTTCTGTCTCTCTGATATTCCAGCATTGACCCCAATATCTGGCTTCAAGTTTGATTTTATTAATAAGACTCTTTAAGATTCATGCTACATACCTGATTACCAGCTGCCCAGAGACAAGGTGAGTAGCCTGAAGTCCAGCCATCGCTCAGAATGGATGAGCAATCTTAGGTGACAGGGCAGTACTGTTGCAGGCCTGTGATCCTCCCTACATGGGAGACTGAGGCCGGAGGACTCAAAGTTCAAGGCCAGCCTGAGCTAAAGAGCAAGTTCACAGCTAGTCAGGGCAACCTTTTAGACTGCCTCAAATCAAAACGTCAGGAAAGGCTTGAGGGCTGTAGGTCAGAGGTGGTGCCACCTCGCATGTGTGAGTCCTAGTACACCCCCAGGACTGAATGTATGTTATTATTTTGTGCACACTTCCCCGCTGAGCCATATCTCCAGCCCCGTTACTCTCGGATTTTAATGTTTCCTTGTTCATATGCTTAGGAGAGCTGCTCACAGTAACATTTATTTTTACATTTACCTTTTAGTGTGTAATATCAACCAGATGTTGGTCTGTATCAGGAGGTCTGGAGGAAACCAAGAGCTATAATTGCTGACTTCCTATTCTCTATGGGAAGTTACTTTGTGTATTTGTTCTGAAACTATCAGAACATTTAAAAAATACTGGAAACAAGGACTTTATTTAGAAAAACATTTTTTCCTATTGAAAAGATTTTTAAGACAATGACTGTATTTTAAGCAATATATTTAGTAAACAGATATTTTTAAAATTATGAAAAAGTACAAATAAAAGACAGGGAAGGGATGGAGGAGAGAGAAAGAATACTGACATTTCCTATTGGGGGGAGGATAGACTTATTTTGTATTTACTATACCATCTAATTTATAGACAATAGCTGCATTAGAACAACATAAGGTTGATTGAAATTTGGCATAGAAGCCGCCTGTCTAAAACATGTGTTATAATGATGTGTCACAAATTACTATATTCACTTCCTGACCTGAAGACCACAGGTAGTCAGACTCGGAAGCTCTCAACGACTGGTGACAGACAGCCAACCAAGAACACTTGCTCTAACAGTCTTCAGAAGTTGAACCCAAAGCTAAGTAGTCAAAATTCCTACGCTGTTGGCATCATGTTAATTCCCAAATGGTGAGGTAGCCAAGCATGGGGCTGAGCATCTGCCGGAAGTACAACAAAGAAAGGTTGATAACAAAGCACATGATCTGACCCCTGGGACGGATGGTACTTTCTGTTCCTGTGAGTTCTCTGGGGGAACCTTGGAGTTGTAGAAAGAACTTGGTAAGTTCCCCAATAGAAGGACACTGAAGTCTTCCTCCTCCCTTGGAAGACACTGAATGGGATGGGAAGCAGGCATCAGATACTTACTTCCTCTCCTCCAGGACAGCTCCCCTTTCCCAATGGAGAGATGCCTGGTACTCACAGACACCCACTGACGTGCAGGAATGGCCGAGATGAAGTTTGCCTTCCAAATATCTCCGTTCTACCAGGACGCCCAGCTTGGCCAGGGTGTGACTGAAGTGCAAGGGACTCCATGCAGCTCTGGAGGGTTAGGTTTAAAAACGAAGGCACTTCACTTTTGTATGAACTCTATTTACTAGGTTTTAGGGAGGTGGCCATTACTCTGCCGAAATGCCTCCCTCCTAAAGAGAATTTCTGGCGTAGGGTAAAAACACATTTCTGAAGAGATAGGCAGTGCCAAGGAAGCTTTTGCACTGTGAATAAGCAAAGGGACACACCAGATGAAGTCCCAGAGGGGGATCTCATAGCACCGGCTCTCTGAACTGGAGAGGCCAGACAGATATGTTCTCTTCCTGGATCAATGAAGAGTATGATTGACAGCACCCGCCACCTCCAAGACAATTTCCAGAGTGACATGTATAGAGATTCCCAGTATTTAAACAGATGTAAACCTAATACGATTTTCTAGGGCTGATACAAGCACTGGCTGTTGTCCTGTGGGTCTTAATCTGAGTGCTAACATCGTTTGCCATTACTGTTCTAGAGAGCCTGCCTCAGAGGCACTCTGGTTGCACATAGCGCGTTAATCAGTACTACTTTCACCCTTCACCATTGGTAAAGACGTTTCTCGTTATTTATGGGTTCGATACATACTGCAAACATCTAGGCTCAGTTCTTAAGAACGTTGTCCTATGGTGACGCTAACTCTATGGCATCTCTTTGTCTGTCTACAGCCCTCTCACTCCTCACTAAGGCTGGGCACCAGTGAGGCTGATCAGCAAGAGCGTGGCTGCTACTCTATACCAAACATATCAGTCTCTTAAAAATCATCTCCAGAATTAATATATTCTTTGGTTTAACTTAATGTTAAATAAGCAAGCAAGGCAAAGGAGGTCTGAGGAGAATGAGAAGCAATTCAGATCCAAATGAGGAGTTTTCCGTTTTTTCTACTCATTCCTTCTGTTTTCCCAACAGTAAGAAGTGATTTGTGGGTTGAGCTAGCCCTGGTCATGACTTCATGCTGTCTTCACGGATTAGAAAACTTGTCATAACAGTGTGTCCATCACCCTTCCAGACTACCAATGAAAGAAAACCTTTCAGTTATAAAGCGAATAAGCAATGTGATAACTGCATCTTCCAAGTCCACACTAATGTAACCATAGAGTAGTAGCTAACTTCTCTCAGGTTTCCCAGAGAATCCTTTAGCACCTTTGAGTCGGTTCATCTCCACTGATGCCCAAAACAAGAAGCACCTCTCCTGATAGCCATCCAAGGCTCTAAAACATCCTGGATACCTTCTGGGCAGCAGGAGAGATGCGGCCTGAATTTGTCCTTTGATGCGTGTATGATACAGTGGAGTTTAAAACAAAATCTTTGAACACAGTCAGGGTCTCTGAGCACCTTTTGTCACAGGAAGTCCCCAGTTCTCTGTTGCTGGTCCCAAACAGTTGGGGTTCTCCCACGGTCTTTTCTGAGGCATAGGAAGAGGAGGTTATCACACCTCCGAGCTGTCACTGTAGTGGTTCTGTGGGGGCATCATGGGTTCGCTGCTTCCAGAGCCCCGGGGAGCCTCCTTACCCTTGATGCTCTTCTTCCGGCACAGAACGGCCACAACCACAGCCAGGCAGACGGTGAGCAGTCCCACAGCGATGCCTCCCAAGACAGTGACAAGGCTGACTTCAGAGCCGGGACCATTGAGCTCCCAGGGCAGGATGCCATCAGGAGGGATTCTTCCATGGGGGACCTGCCTCCTGTTACGGCGGTCCAGGGAGATATGCTGGAGATTTGTTCCCCGATTGTTCTCAGCCCCTATTTCCCGTGCCAGCGAGGGTGTGCTCCTGATTGCTCTCTTCTTCCAGCTCTTGGTAGCTGCCAGGGGCTGCCCCTGATGCACCACAGAGTGGTACTGGTATTCCAGGCTTCTCTTGCCAATCCCTTGATGGCTGTTGTCCTTTGACTTGACGGTGTAGATGGTGTGTATGTACCATTCCCGGCCCAAAGCAACCTAGAAAACACAACCCTATGTGTTAGGAAACTCAGTTCTATGTAGACCCAACTCAGGACGATCCACAAGAGAAATCAATGACAGAGGTTATGATAAATAATAATTGTCTACACCATGCTCTTCAGTGACAGGCTTTGTATCAACCACCCCAACTCCATAACACACTCTGTGTAACTCTCACTCCTCTTTATCTTGCAGTTTGGGGGCTCAATCTCAGACCCTTTATATGCTAGACAAGTGCTGTATCTAATGTATATTGCCCTATGCCCTCAGACCATCCTGTACCACTCTTGGGTGATCATATATTTGCAGCCACAGTAAACACTGTAAATTTTCTCTTGATCTCTCAGTCTACCTTACTAAGTTAAAAAGTAGGCTAGCAAGAACATACACAGTTGAGCGTTTTGCTGCTCTGCCTCTTCCAGTAGTTAGTGCTAAAGGCAGAACTATGGCTCGAACCTGCCGAGCCCCAGCCTTTCCGCAGTTACTTATTTGCATGCAAAATCATGGGGGTTGGGAAATCGGGTTTTTCTTAGTTTCTTTTATGGGACAGAGTCTGACTATTTAGCCCTGGGGGGCCTGGAAGTGTTCACTGTGTAGACCAGGCTGGCCTGGAACTGATGGACTTGATCCCAGCCTCTGCCTCCTGAGTGCTGGGATAAAAGGTGTGTGCCACCATGACCTGCTGGCAAATCAGTTTTTAAGCTTTTTTTTTTTTTTTTTTTTTTTTGTAGTGCCTGGAAAAGGCATGTTTTTATGATAATCCTTTGGGGCATCCAGGATTTCAGGAAGTGAACTGTTTTGAGAGTTCAGAACGAAAATGGTAGAATACTTGTTTGAAAAGATTCAGAGGAAGAATAGGCTTTCTTAAGGTCCTTCCTTGGATATGGCTCAGTTGGTCAACTGTTGCCTTGCAAACACGAGGACCTGAGTTTGAGCCCCAGCACCTAAGTAAAACAGCAGAGCGTGGTGACCCACACTTGTGGTCCCCACACTAGGAAGACGGAAACTACTGGACTCTTAGGGATTGCTTGCTAGCCAGCCTGGCCTTGTTGGTGAGCTCCAGCGCAGTGAGAGACTTGCCTGAAAAACAAGGTGGACAGTTCCTGAGAACCTAAAGTGTTCTCCGACCCCCATGTTCATTTGTACATGTATGCACATGCACACACCTGTAATGTGGGCACATGTTCGCGTGCCCTCTCTTTCTCCCTCCCTCTAACACTGCCAACACACACACTCACACACACACACACTCTTTCCCCAGGGTGAGAAAGAAGAACACATCTCCCCTGTGTGTAGACAATCCGGTTTGTGTAATTCCCTGGTAAATATCCTAAAGAACACACTGGCCCATGGCACAGGCACATTCCTAGCTGTCACACCCATGTCTGCCAACATCGTCATAACTACCTACATCTCTCTACATCATCTGTCTCTGGGTCAGGAATTTTGGTCTTGGTTTATGGAATCTTCAAGAGTGGAGATTTTACTTCCCACTCATGATTGCTTTTCTGAGCCTATCAACTTATCTAAGACCATACTCCAAAAAGATGGATCATAAAAACACAGGAAGGAAGCTTTGACTAAGAAAAGTAAATTGCCCAACTGACAGACACATGTGATAAGCCGAATAAGAGTCTTCATTATACATGCTTTTGGAAAAAAAAAAAAGATTTGTTTTTTATTTTATGTGGATGGGTATTTTGCCTGCATGAATGTTTTTGTGCTACATGCACCAAGAGGACAGAAGAGGGCGTTGGATTCTCCAGAGCTGGAGTTATAGATGGTTGTGAGCCGATGGATGAGTGCTGGGAACTGAGCCCAGGTCCTCCGCAAGAGTGGCCAGTGCCCTTAACCACTGAGCCCTCTCTCCAGCCACCAATAAGCAGTCTTATATTAATACATCAATGAGATAATAATAGGTAGAATTAGAGTGCATTAACCACCCCCATTCTTCCCACACTACATGCACGACTGCTCTTCTTCTCATTTCTCTGTGATACGCCTGAGACAGAGTGCTGAGTACTTACTGGTTACATGGCTGCTGTAGGTATGTCTGGACCTACCTGAAAGAGTGGGGTTGAGTCAACTCTAAACCCATCCGATCCAGGCTGATTCACTAAGAGAATGGCTTCAGGGTCATCCGCTGCCAGCTTGGCATTAAACAAGACATCTCCAAAGCTGGTAGCTTGTGTCTCAGGCTGAGCCTTATCCTTGAAGCAAGAAGGAAGAGGATTATTTCTGTAGCCGATGCCAAGTTTGCAGGGAAAGAAAGT
>CABHPQ010000535.1:0-45300 GCA_902168405.1 Peromyscus aztecus | reverse complement strand
ATGCAGGGGAAACTCCCATGAATCTACAAGGATGACTCTAGCTAAGACTCCTAGCAATGATGGCTGGGTAACCTGGACTGGCCATCTCCTGTGATCAGATTAATGGCTACCCCAATTGTCATTAGAGGTCCTTCATCCAGTGACTGATAGAAACAGAGGCAGAAATCCACAGCCAAGCACTGGACCAAGCTTGGGGAATACTGTTAACAAGAAGGAAGAAGGATTGTACAAGTCAGGGAGGTCAAAGTCACCACAATGGAACCCACAGAAACAACAAACCTGGGCTCATAGGAATCCACAGACTCTGTGGACAGCTAGGAAGCCTGCATGGGATCAACCTAGGCCCTCTGCATATGTGTGACAGTTGTGTAGCCTGGTCTACTTATGGGACTCTTGGCAGTGGGAACAGGGCCTTTTCCTAATGTTTTGGCTGGCTTTTGGGAACCTAGTCCTCATGCTGGGTTGCCTTGTCCAGCCTTGGTACAAGGAGAAGAGCTTGGTCCTGCCTCAACTTGATGTGCCATGCTTTGCTGACACTGAGGGGAGGCCTGCCCCTTTCTGAGTAGAAACAGAGGAGTGGATGTAGGAGGAGGGGAGTGCAGAGGGGAGGTAGGGGGAGGAAATGGGGAGGGGAACTGTGCTCAGGAATAGATTTAATTAATTCAAAAAAAAAAGAAGAAAAAAGAAAAAAACAAGACAGCGTTTCTAATCAATTGTTGCTGATACCGTTCCTGCTGATTGGCCCACTTTGTGTCTTACACTCTAGCTGTGGTAGCAGGATCTTTTTGTAAGGCCCTTAGTGACATTTATGTAGGTGACTTGTCTCTGTCTGCTTTCTGTGGTGCAACAACAAAATTAGTCCAGGTCACGGATAAGGAAAGAAGCTTATTCGGTTCATGATTTTGGAGATTTCTACATAGCAGGGTGCTGGCAGGGCTCTCACGTGGCTCCGACTCATGGCTGCAGTAAGTAGTAAAAGGGAGAAAAGGAAGAACACAAGAGTCCCCTGGCCCAGGCCACCCGCTACTCTAGAAACTCATCCAGTCCCCAGAGTGAGAGGTCACACCGGTGGGAATTAACCCAGTCCCTTAAGAAAGGACTGGTCTGGGGGTGTAGCTCAGTGGCAGAGGAGTTACCTGGCACATACGAGGCCTAGGGGTCCATCCCCAGCACCAACCCCCTGATGGCAAAGCTGCTTTCAAAGCCTTTCCTTCCAATTGTCACGGTAATGCTATTTCAGCATGGGGACACACCATAGTCACTCCATCATAAAGGTGTGTCATCAACATGCAAGGGCAACTCATTTCTACTCCGCAATTCATGACTTTTCTCACTTCTTTGCTTTCCTGCCCTATCTAGGGCTCGGATACAATGCCTGGGAGAAGAGGTGGGAATGGCTATCCTTGCAGGGGACAAGCTCTAAGGCTGTGGTTAATTGTCCTGATAAAGACCAGGACCCAGAGCAGCCTGGGGGTCTTACACCTTACAGTCCATCATTGAGGGAAATCAGGGCAGGAACTCAAGGGAGGAACCTGGAGGCAGGAACTGAAGAAGAGGCCACAGAAGAATGCTGCTTACTGGCTTGCTTCCCATGGCTTGCTCAGCTTGCTTTCTAATATAAACCAGGAACCACCTGCCCAGGGATGTCACTGCCCACAGTGGACTGGACTCTCTTATATCATTCATTAACCAGGAAAATGTCTGACAGAATTGCAATACAGGCCAGTCTGATGGAGGTGTTTACTCGACTGAGATTCCTTCCTCAGTGATGATGCTAGTTTGTGTCAAGTTGACAAAAAAAAAAAAAAAAAAAAACTAACCAGTGAATAGCTCTTCTAGGATGCCATTTCTGAGCCTTCCGGAATCTTTAGCAATAGACTGTGAACCTTCTCAAAAAGTTACTTTGTATCTATCAAGACACTCGTGGGTGTTTTCTGTTTAGTTTGTTAACATGTTGGATTCCATGAATTTTCAGATGTTAAACCATCCTTGTATGGCTGAGATAATCTCCTCCTTCAACGTGATTGATGGATGCCATTCTTTTTGTATTCTATTGTATTCAGTTTGAAAACGTGTGTGTGTGTGTGTGTGTGTGTGTGTGTGTGTGTGTGTGTGTGTGCTCTAGTGCATAGGGAGGACAGAGAGCAATCTTGAGTGCTTTTCCTCAGAAACTGTCTACCTTGTCTTTTGAGACCAGGTCTTCCACTAGACCCTGGGTCTTATCCATCTGTCTAAGCTGGTTGGCTGGCAATCCTCAGGGATCCACCTGCACCCACCTCCCCAGCTCTAGGATTATAATGGTGCAGGGGATCAAACCTGCTTCTGAAGCAAGAACTCTACTGACTCATCTGTCTGTCACCCTGGCCCCTGACATGCAAATGTTTCCTTAGCATTTTTCTGTGTCTGCTCTGTAGTCTCCTTCTCTGTAATGTTGCCGTCTAGCTTTGGTACTAAGATAACATTGGCCTCAAAAAAACCAGTTGAAAAATTTTCTTCCTCTTTGAGTTTTTGAAATCGTTCCAATAGAATAACTCCCATGTCTTCATTAATACTTTGGTAGTTTTGCCAGAAAAATCATCTGGATCTGGAAATTTCTTTTCTCTCATATCTTGCAGTTTGCTGCCTCGGGTCTTGAGGAGCTTTGCAGTTCTTTTAAAAAGAAGTTTTTAATTAAAATATAATTACATCACTTCCCCCTTCCCTTTCCTTCCTCTGACCCCTCCCCCTACTTCCTCTCAAACTGATAGCCTCTGGAAATTTCTTTGTAGACATTTTAAGACTAAAAATGCCATTTCTTTAATGAATGTGGGTTGGCTATGAATTTCTTTAAATCATTTTTTTTCCTGGTTCACCTAAGGTATGAAATTCGCCGGCATGAGAAGTTATTTAAAATATTCCTTTGTTATCTTTCCACATCTGCAGGATCCACAGTGTCCCAGCTCTCCCCAGTACTGGTACTGGTAATTCATTCTCTCCCTCTCCCTCCCTCCTCCCTCCTCTCCCCTTCCCTATCAGCAATGACAACAGTCAATTTTATTGATGACTTCTCCTCTTCCCTCTCTTCCCTTCTCTGTCCCCCTCCCCTCCTCCTTCTCATTCCTCTCCCCCCACCCCTCCCCTCCCCCTGTGGTGCTGGGAATAGACCCCAGGGTTCTTGCATCCTAGTCAAGCCTTTTGCTGTTGAGCTACACCCTCAACTTCTTGCCTTTTAAAATCAACTTTTGGTTTAACTGATTTCTCTGTTGTTTTGAGTTTTCTATGTTATTGACTTCTGCTCTTACCTCAACTGTTTTTTTTTTTAATCTATTGACTTAGGAATTTTTTATTTGGATGGGGTGTCGGGAGGTGAAGACTTAGTTTCATGTAGCCTAGGCTGGCCTCTAACTCACTAAGTAACCAAGGCTGGCCATCAACACCCAGTTCTTTTGCCCCCGCCTTCCAAGTACTGTGATTACACACATATCACACCAGGCTCTCTTTCTTCTTTATCGTATAAGCACTTTAGTGCTATCATGTTCCCTAAAATCATCACGTAGCTTTATTTTTATATGTCATGTTTTTATTATTTCTATGCAAGAAAACATTGCCTTTAAATGTGCTTATTTTTAAATATAGTATTTTATTAATGTTTTCAGAGTGTAATACAATGAGTTTTGATCACATTCGTCCCCAAAGACTCTCCTTGCTCACTGAGTTCAATTCGTGCTGCTTGCATCCTCCCGGGTCTGCGGCCATCCATGAATGCAATGGTTCTGTCAGGTCTGGGGAACACTGTTTCACTCCAGTCTTCCACAACCTCTGACTCTTACGGCCTTCAACCCCTTCCCTTCTGTGATGGTCCCTGAGACATGTGGGGGTTGGGGGAGATGAATTAAATGTTCCATTTGTGGCTGAGCTCTCCACGGACACTACTTGTTCTCAGTGTTTTGACCGCTTTTAAATTTCTGAGTTAACCACTGTCCACCGCACAAAGGAATTTCTCTGATGAGGTCTGAGTGGCATCTACCTCAGGGCATACAGATACAATTCAGGGTATGATTTGAGTCCGTGTCTATTTAGTGGAATAACAGCAGTAGGTTCACCCTGAGGCCTGTGAGCTCCCCAGTCATGGGCTGTTGACCAGATTCACAGAAGCAGACATGGAGAAGGCTCTGAACCAGAAGGCAGTTGGTTACCCACATAACATTTGGACCATTATTGTACCCACGATTGTATCTTACCACACTGGTCATTATTGTAGATCACCGTGTCCACAGCTGGGTAATACTGGTGATGCCACCCCACCCCATAGCCTGTATAGCATCTTATAGTACTGTGAAAGCTATCCAGTCAGGAGAAAGCCCCCTGGGCAGTACCAATTTGATTTATTCATGCCTGGTGGTCTCTTCAGCAATAGGATATTACCATCAAGTTCTGGCGGGCAACCTAGAGAAATGGCCATAGACTTTATTGGGTTGGGGGGGTGTCTCCAAAATATCTCTGATCAATAACTTGAGGTGAGGTATCCCACACCCAGCACTGGGCTCCTTGTTTGGCACCCCCTGGCTTCTGACAGGACTACAATTCCCTGTATAGGGCAACTCCAACTAGACTCTTAAAAATATTAATATCTATCTATCCATCCATCCATCCATCTACCTGTGCAGCTCTCTGAAGCTTATAAAATAAAATTATAAAATAAAATACAGCTTTTTAACATCCTTGGTGTTAGGTACCTCTCCCCCTTCCCCTCCCCATTCCTCTGCCTTACTCTTCCATCCCTCGCCCCACTTAGATCTCTCTCCCCATTGTTCTCCCTTCCCTCTCCATATCACCTATGTTCCCCCACACACACTCAAGAGCTTCTTTTCCACTCCCCACCAATGGTCCCTTTCTAGTTTCCTGGATCCCACAGACACTCTGTGTTAAACACACAGACCTAAAGATGTAATGCTAAGGTCCACAAATTCATGAGAACATGTGACATTTGTCTTGCTGGATCTGGATTACCGCATTCAATGTAATGTTTTCCAGTTCTATCCATTTACCTGAAAATTTCATAATTTCATTTTTCTTTACAGATGAATACAATTCCACTGTGTACAGGTACCATCCCTCAGCTGGTGGACACCTAGTGGGATTCCAAGTCTTAGCTGTTATGAACAGAGCAGCTATGAACAAGGATGAGTATACACCTCAATAGTGAGGTATTGGGTATGTTGGGTAAATGTCCAAGAGTGATATAGCTGGGTCATATGGCTGATGGATTCCTAGTTCTTTAAGGAACCATCATATTGATTTCCATAGGGGCTGCATCAGTTTTCATTTCCACTAGTAGTATATGAGGGTTCCCCATTCCTCAGATCCTCACCAGCATCTATTGTCTTATATTTTCTTAATCTTGGCCATTTTGACTGGGGTGAAAGGAAATCTCAAGGTAGCTTTAATCTGCATTTTCCTGATGGCTAAGGATATTGAACACTTAAAAAATATTTCTTAGCCATTTGTATTTCCTCTTCTGAGCACTCCCTGTTCTATTCTGTAAGGCAAAGGACACCATCAACAGGATAAAATGGCAGCCTACAGAGTGGGAAAAGATCTTCACCAATCCCACATTTGACAGAGGGCTGATCTTCAAAATATATAAAGAACTCAAGAAACAAGACATCAAAAAAAATCAAATAATCCAATTAAAAAATGGGGTACAGACCTAAACAGAGAATTCTCAATAGAAGAATCTCAAATGGCTGAAAGACATTTAAAGAAATGTTCAACATTCTTAGGCATCAAAAAATGCAAATCAAAATGACTCTGGGATACCACCTTACACCTGTCAGAAAGGCTAAGATCAAAACCACAAATGACAGCTTATGCTGGAGAGGATGTGGAGCAAAGGGAACACTCCTCCATTGCTGGTGGGAGTGCAAACTTGTACAGCCACTTTGAAAATCAATATGGTATTTTCTCAGAAAATTGGGAATCAATCTTCCTCAAGACCCAGCTATACCACTCTTGGGTATTACCTAAAATGCTCAATTATGTCACAAGGACACTTGCTCAACCATGTTCATGGCAGCTTTATTTGTAATAGTCAGAATCTGGAAACAACCTAGATGCCCTTCAATTGAAGAATGGATAAAGAAAATGTGAGGCATTTATACAATGGAGTATTACTTAGCTGTTACAAACAGTGGTATCAGGAAATTTGAAGATAAATGGATGGAACTAGAAAAAAAATCATCCTGAGTGAGGTAACCCAGACCCATAAAGATAAACATGGTATGTATGCACTCACTCATAAGTGGATATTAGCTGTAAAATAAGGATAATCGTGCTATAATCCACAGACCAGAGAGGCTGGGTAACAAGGAGGGCCCAAGGTGTGTGTGTGGTGGGGAGACATGGATCTCTCTTTGAAAGGGAAATAGAAGAGATCTCCTGGGTGGGCTGGGGGGTGGGTGGAGGTGGGACTTGAGGGATTGGGTTGGGGTGTGGGTGGAGGGGGAGAATAAGGAAAGAGATGACTGGAAAGGGGGAGCATTTGAGAGTCAAGTAGAAACTCCCACAAATCTACAAGGATAAACCCAGCTAAGACTCCTAGAAATAGTGGATCCAGTAACTGATGGGAACAGATGCAGAGCCACATCACAAGAAAACCCACAGAAACAACTAACCTGGGCTCGTAGGAACACACAGAGTCTGAACCAACAATCATGGGACCGACCTAGGCCCTCTACATATATACGACAGTTGTGTAGCTTGGTCCTCTTATGGGACTCCTAACAGTGGGAACAGGGGCCGTCTCTAACACTTTGGCCAGCTCTTGGGAACCTATATCTCATACTGGATTGCCTTGCCCAATCTTAATACAAGGGAAGGTGATTAGACCTTAATACAAGGGGAGGTGCTTAGTCTCACTGTAACTTGATGTGCCATGCTTTGTTGATATCCATGGGAAGCCTGCCCCTTTCTGAACAGAAACAGAGAAGGAGTGGATGGGGGTGGTGGTGGAGGGGAGATGGGGAGAGGAAATAGGAGGAGAGGAGCCAGGGGAAACTGCAGTGGGGTTGTAAAATAAGTAAATAATTAAAAATTTTATCTCAGACAATGACTAAATGATCCAGTTCCTCTATTTTCTCTTCATATCCTGAGATCCTGTCTTTCATATGATTCATTTTATTGGTGAGGCTTTCTGCTGAACTTTTTTTGTTTTTAAATTAAAATATGTTTTGAGGTTTAATTATTTTTTAAAAGCTTTTACGTGTATGGGTGTTTTGTCTACATGCATGTCTGTGTACCACATGCATGCAATACCCATCCAGGCCAGAAAATAGTGTTGGATCCCCTGGAACTGGAGTTATAGGTGGTTGTTGTTAGCATTCAGGCAGTTACACTGGCCTGCTCAGGGTCCTGACAGAACACATCATCAACTATGGCCGCTGTGTCACTACTTAACCCCGTCACATGCGCTACACCCCCTTAAAAAGCAAGCTCTGCCTGTTTCCCTGCTCCGTTTTCTCTGCTGCTTCTCCCCAGAGGCCAGTCTCTGTGCACTTTTCTTCCCTTCCCTCAATAAAGCTCCCACATGAGTTCTGTTGCATGGTGTGACTTCTCTCTTCTGCTGTTAACTACAACAGTTGTGAGCTGCCATATAGGTGCTGGGAACAGAACCTGGGTCCTCTGGAAAATCCTGAGCCATCTTTCCAGCCCCTCCCTGAACTTGTTATTTGACGTATGGTTTTTTTTTTTTCATTACTAGCACCATTTTGGTTTGAGTTTCCTTCAGTATTTCTATCTCTTTACTAAGTTTTACTTTTTATATTCTGGGCTGACTTCCTTATTTCATCAGCTGCATGTTTGTCTTCTCTTGGAAGATATTGGGGTCTTCTTTGAGTTGTGTGTTTGTTTTTGAGAGAGGGTGCTGTGGGATAATGCTTTTGTACACTGGTTTAATAAAATGTTGATTGGCCTGTAGCCAGGCAGGAAGTATGGGGGGGGGATGAGGAGAATTCTGGGAAGAGGAAGGGTTGAATCAGGAGTCACCAGTCAGACACAGAGGAAACAAGATGACAAGGCAGACCGAGAAAAGGTACCAAGGCACATGGCTAAACATAAATAAGAATTATGGGTTAAATTAAGTGTAAGAGCTAGTCAGTAATAAGCCTCAGCCAATGGCCAAGCAGTTATAAATAATATTAAGCCTCTGAATGATTATTTTATAAGCGGCTGCGGGACTGCGGGTGAGAGAGATTTGTCTGGACCATGCGGGGCCTGGTGCGACACAGGAAAACTTGTGACTACAATAGGGTCTATGTAGCACTGGATGGAATGAAACTTGCTGTGTAGACCAGGCTGACCTCAAACTCACAGAGATCCTCCTGCTTCTGCCTCCTGACTGCTTGGATGAAAGGTGTGTGCCACCACACCTTTGAATTTTTTAAAAACCATATTTATAATCAGCCTTTTGAATTCTGTATTTGAAATGTCATCAAAGTCATTTTGTTTCTTTTTTTTTTTTTTTGGAGCTGAGGATCAAACCCAGGGCCTTGTGCTTGCTAGGCAAGCGCTCTACCACTGAGCTAAATCCCCAACCCCCAAAGTCATTTTGATAGGTGACCATTCATATGACGTTGGTCATGTTTGGATGAGACAGGTTGTCTTGGTTCTCCATATTACCTGTGCCGTTATACTGGGATCCGCCCATCTGTGGCTAGATCATTGGTAAGATTTGCTGTCTTGTTCTGAATTCCAGTTACCTCCCCTCTTTCCATTTGTTCAGTGTTTGTGCTTGTGTGTTCAAGCCACAGCGCACATGTGGAAGTTGGAGGACAACTTGGAGGAACTGGCTTTCTCCTTCCACTGTGTGGGTTTTGGGAATTGAATCATGGTGTTCAGGCTGGCTGGCAGGTACCCTTATTGCCTGTCGTAGTTACTGTTCTATTGCTGTGAAGAGATATCATGACCAAAGCGACTTATGAAAGGAAACAATTAATTGGGGGCTTGTTCACAGTTTCAGAGGGTGAGTCCATAACCATCATGGCGGGGAGCATGGTGGCAGACAGGCAGGCATGGTGCTGGAGCAATAGCTGAGAGTTTACATCTTATCTGAAAAAATGGAGGCAGAGAGAGCAAGGCTGGGCCCGGGATGGGCTTTTGAAACCTCAAAACTTACCCCCAGTGGCATATCTCTTTGAATAAGGACACACCTCCTAATCCTTCCTAAACAGTTCCACTAACTTCAGACCAAGCATTCAAACACATGAGCCTATGAAGGGCATCCTCATTTAAACCACCACCCTGCCTGAGCCATCTCACCAGCCCCAAGAAGGCATTTTCTAATCCATTGTGATTTTCCCTTATGACTTGTGGGGATACTTAGAAGTGTGTGATTTAGCACCCAGATGTTTTGTGCCTTCCAGGTGTCTTGGTTTGGGTTTCTATTGCTGTGAGGAAACACCACAACCAAAAAGTGAGTTGGGGAAGGAAAGGGTTTATTTGGCTTATACTTCCACATCATAGTTCATCACTGAGGGAAGCCAGGACAGGAACTCAAACATGGCAAGAATCTGGAAGCAGGAGCTTATGCAGAAGCCTTAGAGGAGTGCTGCTTACTGGCCTACTCCCAAAAGGCTTGCTCAGTCCACTTCCTTATAGAACCAAGGCCCACCAGCCCAGGGACGGAACTACCCACAATGGGCTGGGCCCTCCCTATCAATCACTTATTAAGAAAATGCCCTACAGCTGGATCTTCTGGAGGCTTTTTCTCAAATGAGCTTCCCTTCTTTCAGATAACTCTAGTTTGTGACATAAAACTGTCCAGCTCACCAGATGTCTTCTGTTGCTGGTGCCTAACTTAATTCCACAGCAATGGGAGGACATGCTTTGTAGGATGCAAGCCCTCTATAGATTTGCTGGGACTTTACCCTGGTAGACTTTATTTTGACAAATGTGTTGTGTTCCCTTTAAAAGAATGTGTCTTTTGGGGCTGTTGGATGGAGCATCCTGCAGTGTTGTTTCTTTGTACTGAATAACTTTACTCTGCTTTTGTGTGTTTTCAGAAGTTTGATTATGGCGTGACCCTCCCTCTTCTACTTCTTCCCCTCCCTCCTCTCCCTCTTTCCTTCCTTTCCTCCTCTTTCTTTACCTCCTCTTCCTCCTCCTCTTCTTCTTCCTCTGCTTCTTCCTCCTCTTCCTCTTCCTCTGCTTCTTCTTTTTCTTCCTCCTTCTCTTCTCCTCCTCCTCCTTTCCTCCTCCTCCTCCTCCTCCTCCTCCTCCTCTTCTCCTCCTCCTTCTTCTTTTTGTGGCCATCTCTTATTTTGTAGCCCAGACCTGCCTGGAACTCATGGCGATCCTTCTGACTGCTGAAATTACAGGTGTGGGCCACCAAGCCTAGCTTGCTTATTCTCTTTCTTTCTTTTATTCTTTCTTTTTCTATTCTGTATTCACTGGGGTTCTCAGCTCTCTAGATGTCTGATTTGGACAGTTTTGGGCATTATTTAAACTGCTTTGTTTCTCCAGGTTCTTTTCCCCACTAGGAGAATCAACTGCACATGCATTAGGCCCCTCAATGCACCTTACAGCACAATGAGTCTTTCTTCACTTTGGGGTCATTTTCTTTCATTTTGGAAGATCTTCATGGCCTTTGTATTTGCTCGGTGCTCCTTTCATGTTTAACCTGCAGTTAGTCCCAGCTAGCCGCTGCCATCTCATATACTTCTTTAATTATTTTACATTTATTTAGTGTGTGTGTGTGTGTGTGTGTGTGTGTGTGTGTGTGTGTGTGTGTATGTATGCACACGTGCATACCTGTAGCAGCTCAAGTGTGGAAGGTCAGAAGACGGTTTATTCTCTCCTTCCACCATGCAGGATGTGGGAATTGAACTCAGGTTGTCAGGCTTGGTCTCAAACACCCTGTGGTGGTTTGAATAAGAATGGCCTACATAGGCTCATAGATTTGAATGCTTGGTCACCAGGGAGTGGCACTAAATGAATGGATTAAGAGGTATGGCCTTGTTGGGGTAGGTGTGGCCTTGTTGGAGGAATTGTGTCACTGAGGGTGGGCTTTGAAGTTTCAAATGCTCAAGCCAAGCCCAAAGGCTCTCTTTCTCTTCCTACTGCCAGTGGATCCAGATGTAGCTCCTTCTCCAGCACCACATCTGCCTGTATGCTGCCATGCTCCCTGCCATGATGATAATGAACTCAACCTCTATAAGCAAGTCCCAATTAAACGATTTCCATAATGAGTTGCTATGGTCATAGCGTCTCTTCCCAGCAACAGAACATTGACTAAGACATACTTTCACCAAGTTAGTCATTGCACAGGCCCCCAAACCCTGTCTCCTCTCTATCTACAGGCTTAGCTTGTGTCTTCGAAACTCTGCTCTCTTTGTCCCTCTCCATGCCCCTTGTCATCTCTGTTTTCTCAGCATCTGTCTATTCTCTGTCCCCTGGCTCCTCTAGTCATCTGGCCACTTCCGGAACTTTCTCTATTAGCTTATTTTTCCTTTTCTTAGGGGCCATTGTTTTCTCCTTCGCCGGCTTGGTAACTTCGATTGGATGCCAGGAGTTGGAATTTGACCTTGTTAGGTGCTAGACTTTTTCCTACTCCAGTTTAAATGTGTTTCCAGTTTTTTTTTAAGTCCAAATTACTGAGAGACACCTGGACCCTTCCCAGGCCCACTTCTGTTCTTCATAAACAGGTCCCACTCGGTTGAGAGCCCAGGAGATTATCTGACCCCTCGCTGAGGCGATACCTTTCTAAGAACTGTTCTGTCAGGGTCTTCTCTGAGAGCTTGATTGGTGGGGGTGGGAGGGTTGGCACTGGCAGTGGGTGGGGTGTGGCACGGAGGTGTCAGGCAGGGTGTGGCTACAAGGATGAACTGATTCCCTGCCCCCCCCACCTCACGCCTGTCAAACACTGGTGCCTGCACCCAAGAGTGGCAACCCTGGTGACATTTTTATTTATTTATTTATTGATTGATTGATTGATTTAATTTTTATTTATTATTTATTTATTTATTTATTTATTTAGGTTTTTTTGAGGCAGAGTTTCTCTGTGTAGCCCTGGCTGTCCTGAAACTCACTTTGTAGACCAGACTGGCCTTGAACTCACAGAGCTCCGACTGCCTCTGCCTCCTGAGTGCTGGGATTAAAGACATGAGCCATCATGCCCAACTAACTCTGGTGATCTTAAAGAACCATTCACATGACACCCTTCCTGTACTAGTTACATTTCGGCTGGATGTGAAAAAATGCCATAAACAAGACACCTTATAGAAGAAAGAGTTCTAAAATTTTAGCTTATGGTTCTAGGGGGTTAACCTCTATAATGACAGAGACAGCATGGTGACTGCAGAAGGAAGCTGAAATATGCTCAAACATGGAGCAGGGACAGAAATAGGGAGCAGGGTGGAGCCTTCAGCTCCCAAAGCCCATCCCCGATGACACACCTCCTCCAGCAAGACCACACTTCCCAAGTAGCACCACCAACTGGGGGCCAAGTGTTCACATGACAGAGACTGTGGGGGACATTTCTCATTCAAACCACTCCCCTCCCCTCACTTCTCATGAGGGGAACCTCAACTGCTCTGTGCAGTTTCTTCTACGGGACCACCAAACTGACAGACACAAGTGCTCTGTTCCTGCCAGCTGTGGTTTAACACAGGGTATGCCAGGCCCTGAGGCTACCCAAGGGGACCAAATAGGGACGTGAAATGGCATCCCAACACTTACAAGAGACTGAAGAAACCAACAGCGGCCCTTATTCTGAAGATGCATCAATGAAGATGCATTAGTATATGCAGGTGACATCTATGGAAGCGAAAGTCTGAGCCACAGCTTGCCTGGGTCACACACCCCAGTGGAAAGAATGGAAGAAGGAGGATCAGAGTGCTTGGTGTAGACACCTAGAGCCTGAAAAAAAAATCTACTCATGGCTGGTTTGGACAGTGGGCCTTCTCTGGGCTAGAAAAGCTTTCAGACTCCACATGGCTGCCCAGAGTCCCTTTCTGTGCCGCAGGGAGAAACTCATCTCTGGTATTCCTCTTCCAGAGTCGCAAAAGCTGATGGAGGTGAACTCCTGAGCAGTTCTGGGTACACATCGCTCCAGAAGGTCACTTTATCCCCTGAGCAGAAGTGGGTGGATGGCAGGAAATGCAGGCTGGCTTTGCTCCACTCCAGGGCACACAGAGGACTTCAATATTATTAGGCATGTTTCTGGATTTTACATTTAGAAAGGGAGAGAGTGGAAACAATCAGGACAGAATGCCAGTCATTGTCCTTGCCTGGTGGCAGCACGCAGCTGTGCTGGCTTTGTTCCTGTACTCTTCTGAAATGGAAGACAGCGGACGCTGGGCTGCCCGTTGGCAGAGTGCCGAGTGTCCCCGCTCTGATTTCAGGACGTGTCCCTGGCCTGCCCAGCAGTCCTATGAGTCCTCATTCTTGCCCTGCCAGTCCCTTATGCTCCTCCTGGAGGCTGCTACTCTCAGGCAGAAGAGCAGATGGCCAATCTGGGTGCTCAGCCGCTTGCAAGCACATCTCTTCCACCATGCCCAGGTCCTGTCATGTCCAGGAACTCCTGGACAGGGCTGTAGAGAGCCTCTGAGCTAAGAGCTGGGAGCTTGAGGGCCCACCTGAGCAGATATAACATGACCTGGAAAAAAAATGGGGCTATTTCTTTTAAAATATTTTTTCATTATTCTTTGAGAGTTTTACACGTGTATACAGTCTATTTAGACCATATCCACCCTCACTACCCCCTCCAGCTCTTCCCAGCCACCCCTCCACACCACCCTCCCGACTTCCTGTCCTCTATAGCCCCCTGGCTTCAAAAAGTGTTGCCTATACATCCATCCATGGGTGTGAGGCCACACGCTGGGGTATGAGCAACCCACCAGGGCTACACCCTTAAAGTAAAACTAACGCTTCCCCACCAGCAGTCATAAACTGCCAATTGCTCCTCGGCTAGGGTTTGCTTTACGAACCTCTCTCATCCACGAGAGAATGGTGACTGGTTTGAACTTGTTCAGGTCTTGTGTAGGCAGCCAGAGCTGCTGCTGTGAGTTCATGAGTGTGACAGACCTGTCATGTCAAGAGGACACTGTTGAACTCCAGTGCTTGCTGACCTCTGGCTCTTCCGATCTTTTCACTCTCCCTTCCACAGTGTCCCCGTGAGCCTTAAGGAGAGGGGGCATGGCGCAGATGTCTCATTTAGGGCTGAGCACCCCACAGTCTCTTGTTCTCTGCACCTTGACCAGTTGTGGGTCTCTGGATTTCATCACCGTCTACTGCAAACAGAGGCTTCTGGGATGACCCTTGGGAGCAGCATGATTCCATGGGGATAAAGGTAATTATTTAGGAGGCAGTTTGATGTTACTACGTCCATTTATGGAAATAATAGTCTATGTTCTATGACATCCCAAGTCATGGATTCTTGGCCTAGTTGACAGCACCAGGCATGAATGCCATTCTGTGGCGTGGGCCTTAAATCTGTCTAGATGGTCATTATTGTAGACCCCCCAGAAGCCTACAAAAGCCTTCCTGGCACTGGGAAAACCAGGTCAGGACTAGTTTGACTTCTCCACATCCTGTGGCCCAAGTGTGTGGTGTTGTCAGCCATAAGATCTTCCTGTCAAGTTCTTGTGGGTAAGTGTTCCGTACCATTCTGTTGTGACAATTTCCATGGTCAAAAGCAATTTAGGGAGGGAAAAGGTCCATTCCAGCTTCCACTTCACAGTTTTATAGCCCATCGTTGAGAGAAAGCCTTGGCAAGAACTCGAGCAGGGAAATGGAGGCAGGCCTGCTTTCTCTTCCACACGGTACTACCTCTGACCAAGGAAGTCACTTTACCGCTAAAGCACACGAGGATCCGTGGAGGATGCTCCCTGGCTGGCAGGCAGGCTGTGCTCAGCTAGCTCTCTTATACAGCCTAGGACCACGTGCTCATGGGGCCGTGCTGCAGTGGAGAAAAGACAGCGTCTTCAATAAATGATGCCGGGAAAACCGGATAGCGACAGGTACAAGAATGAAGCTAGGTTCTTCTCTCCCACTCTGCGCAAGCCGCAACTCCAAATGTATCAAGGACCTCCGCAGAAGACCTGATGCTCTGAAATCTGACAGCAGACAAAGTAGGAAGTACTCTTCAATGTATAGGCACGGGTAAGGGCATTCTGAATAGGATTTCAGTAGCTCAGAGACTAAGATCAACAAGGGACAAATGGGACTCACGAAATTAAAAAGCTTCTGTACAGAAAAAGCAACACTGGTAGCGTGAAGAGGCCGCCTGCAGAATAGGGACCTCTTTGCCAGCTATGCATTCAACAGAATGCACAAAGAACTGAAAAAAAAAAAACAACAAACCCTAAACAGCAAGAAGTCAAACAACCCAATTAAAAATGAGCTATGGAACTGGACAGAGAGTTCTCAGAAGAGGAAATACAAATGGCTAAGAAATATTTATAAAAGTGTTCACCATCCTTAGTCACAAGAGAAATGCAAACGAAAACTGCTTTGATGTTTTGTCTCACCCCAGTCAGAATGGCTAAGATCAGGAAAGCAAATGACAGCCAGTGGTGGCATGGGTGTGGGGACGAGGGAAGGAACCCTTTTTCCTGCTGGTGGGAGTGCGAACTGGTGTAGCCACTACAGAAATCAGTGTGGAGGTTTCTCAGAGAGCTGGAAATAAAACTACTGTATGATTCAGCTGTGCCACCCCTGGACATTTATTCAAAGCATTCGATATCTTACCACAGAAATACCTATACACCCATGTCCAACTCCATGGTGCTCTGTTCACAACAGCTAGGAAATGAAAATGCCCTAATGTGCACCAACATATGAATAGATAATGAAAACGTGGTGCATATGCACAATGAGATTTTATTCAGCCATAAAGAAAAGTGAAATGCATTGAGGTGAAAGTGACCAACACTATTACCCAGTGGAAAATCCTGAATGCTACAGTATTGATCTTCTAGGCAAGAATTGCTCACTGGTGCAATAATGGTGTGAAGGTTATAGGGGTAACCAATCATTTTATGATTAGGTTTGGGGCCTGCTCAATAGAAGGGAATTCATGTCTGGTACTGTAAACCTAGGAGGCCATAGGCCCCTATGGGGAACCTACTACTGTCATCTTGCTAAGTGGACATGTTGTCAAACTGCCTTCTAACTATTTATATTTATACATTGATTAGTATTGCCTTCAGCCTTGGCCAGAGAAGCTTCTCTCTGCACTGGTCAGCAGTTAAATCAGACATATACCTGGTTAAAGTGCTGAGATTAAGTGCCTACTGAGTGCTCAGCTCTAACTGGGATGTCTATATCACCCCCCCCCCCCTCAACAAGGCTCAGGGAATATTGTGGAAGAGGAGGCATAAGTAATGTAAGGTACAGTGAATGAGGAGAAGGGCTGTGAAATGTCTCCTCCTGGATGGCACATGGCTGTTTCACTCATGGACTTACTGCAGTTATGGCCACTTGCCCAAGACTCACACAGGATCAAGCCAACAAGTCGGTTAACATTCCAACAGGCAGCACTAATTGGGTTCTGGTGGGGGGTAGGGGTGAAGGGGAGGGGGGCTTGTTAGAAGTTCCTGGAGGGAGGGGGTGGGGAGTTTGGGGTGGGTGTGATCAAGATATATTGTTTTCTTGTATAAAATTCTCGGACTAAATAAAAGATATTCTATTTTTAAAAAGAGAATATGAAATGAAACAATGAATTTTGTAGGTGAAATGATTGAAACTGTAAAAAATCATAAAGTGAGATGACTCAGGCCCAGAAGACAAATATTGCATCTTCTCTCTCATATGTAGATCCTAGCTTCTAGTACTTAGATTTATATGTTGAAATTGGAGACCTGGTTGAATCAAGGAAAGTAGAAAGGGGCCATGGGTTGAACGAGGAGAAAAGGAGAAATATTTTTTTCAGAAAACATATCACAGTTTTATTAATATTTAGAGATTTTCATATGATAAATTTTGATCATATTATCTTCCCACTCTTCCTCCTAACTCTTCCTAGATCCTCTCTCCATCTCCCACCCCTCTTAGCTTCGTTTTTTTTTTTTTAAATATGACTCATGGAGTCCAGTTTACGTTACTCACATACTCATGGGTATGGGGTCATCCATTGGGGTGTTTTTGACTCACCAAGGGTCATATTGTTAAAGAAAACTGACTCTCCATCTCTCAGAAGTCAACAACTGTCCATAGCTCCTCAGTTAGGGTTGGGGGCTCATGAATCACTCCCCGATTGATGCTATAATGTTGATTGGCTTGGTATGTGAGGCAACTAAAGCTGCTGTGAGTTCATGAGTTCAGTGACCCTGTCACATCAAGAAGACTTTCTCTGGTCCTTCCTAACCTCGGTCTCTTACGATCTTTCCACTATGTCTTCCATGATGGTCACTGGGCCTTGGAGAGTGGAGTGATACTCATGTCCTATTAGTGGGTTGTAGATGTAACCAACCGTCGTATAAATAAGAAACATAGAACCAATGCAAAGAAGAAAGCCAAGAGGTCAGAGCTAAGAGCCAAAACCTTACCCTTCCTCCTGCAGTGGTCCTACCTCTCCGAAGGAGCCGGAGCTTCCTGGGTTAAAGTCTTTTTATATAGTCTCTGTTCTGCCTTCTCATTGGTTGTAAACCCAACCACAGGACTGCCTCATTACGGCCTATCTGTATAGACCTCCAGTTGTTCTATCATTGGTAATGAGATTAAAGGCATGTGTATCCAATGCTGGCTGTATCCCTGAACACACAGAGACTTACCTAGCTCTGTCTACCAAGTGCTATGATCACAAACGTACACCACCACTGCCCTGCTTTCCTATGGCTTGCTAATAGCTCTGACCTCCAGGCAACTTTATTTATTAACATACAAACAACATTTTGGTACAAAGAAAATATCACCATAGTGGGTGAGCACTCCACTGACACTTTTCCCTCTGACTTGACTTCTCCACGTCCTGTGACCAGTGCATATGGTGTTTTCAACAGCAGGGTCTCACCATCAAGTTCTGAAGGGCGACCAAGAGTGATCGCAATAGCTTGTATTGTTGTGGGGGCTGGTCAAAGAGGGCATATTTCTACAGCACATGTCCATGGAGAACCCAGCCACACCTATGCATGCTCCCACATTCTTTCCCTTGCCTGTGCATCTCATCTAAGGCTGTTTTGGTGCCGCAGAGTAGAGTTCGTTCCAACAGAGAAGATTTGAGCCACAAAGTCAGAAGTATTTATTCTCTATTATTATTATCAATATCATCACCACCACCACCACGATCATTTATCATTCCTTTTGTATAGTGTGATGACTTCTGAACTAGTTTACCATGTCCACAAGTGTGTAGTACAAAAGGTCAGAAGTGAGGGGTTTGGCACACAGGATGGAAAGACTTACCCACCTAGGAACTCGCTTAGCTGGCACCGGAGCTCCTCCCCAAGGCAGGTCCTCCCCCGTATTACCCCCACCTCAGTTCTGCACCAGGCTGAGCCCCTCAATCAAAGGCTCACCAAGAAGCAGGCAGCTGGAGGGGGACAGCCACTCCCCGGCAGCTGGTACAGGCTGTGAAAGTGGGTCAGGCCCCAGAGGGCAGCGCGCCTTTAGCTCTCCATCAGGACCTGTTCGTTAATTCCTCCACTTAATAGTTACCGAGCAGCTCCTCGGTTCCTCGCTGCAGTCCCCTGCAAAGGGGATCAAGGACTAGGGGGCAGAACAGGATGGGGTGGGGCCGGGTGTCTCAGCTTCAAAGATGCCCACAGCTCAAATGTACAGAGGTGTGGTCTGTGCGGAAGAGTCCACTCATGAGGACGCAGGAGGTGGTGACGGGGGCAGATGTAGGAAAGAAAAGCTCTTGACATTTAAGCAGGGCCACATGGGCTAATCTAGAGGGTGAAGGTGGAGGGAGGCTCGTGAGCAGAAGAAAATGTAGAAAAGCCTGGAGATGTGATTGCATATGGAAGGAAGGGCTTCTTTGAGCCATGCATGTGCGAGGTTGAGGATGGAGAACGCAGTGAAACTGTAGGGGTGGGTGGACTGACATGGGGCCTCACTGGGGACAGTGAGCTAGCCAGCTAGTGATAAAGTAGCCCGGTGTCTTTGGAAAGGATTGGGCTCAGTGGCACCTGGAGCTTAGAAACATCGATCTAGAGCAGCGGTTCTCAACCTTCCCAAGGCTGAGACCTTCGTGTCCTGGTGACCCCCCCAACCATAAAATGATTTTTGTTGCTACTTTGTAACTGTATTTTTGCTACTGTTATGCATTGTAATGTAAATATCTGATATACAGATGGTCTTAGGCAACCCCTATGAAAGGATTCTTCTAAGGGTCATTCTAATCCTAAGGGGTCAGGACCCCCAGGTTGAGAACTACTAATCTAGAGTTCCAATGTAGAAAGATAGTGGAACTGAGAGTGACCAGAGGCCGGGACCAGGCAGCAGAGGACATAGTTGGGGATGGCAAGAGTCAGGGTGTCAAGGACTTGGGGACCAGCTACAAGTAATAAGGAGGGGGAGCTGGTGACCTTCAATAGGGGTGAAGGCTGCTTGGAGTTCCCAGAAGTGGTGTGAGGAGCTTTCAAACCCCAGTGCCTCGAGGCTGGGCAGGAGCAGGGTGATGTGCCCTGTCCTTTGAAAGTCCCTTCTCTGGTAGCCACTTGCTGCCTAGCCAGGTGGACTGCTTCTCTCCTCCCCTCGGTCTTAGAGAGACCCCCAACCCATGCCTTGATTTTCTGATTGTTCAAAGACCCCATCCATGTGATCCCCACAGGCTCACAGGTACCACATCTGTTTGGAAAAGTCCAGACTCGTGTTTCCTATGTGGACAGCTTGCTCTGGTGACTGCTCTTGCCTTTGCCTTGGATTCACAGACACCTTTGGGCTGCTCGAACCCTGAAAGGGTGGCTCTTCCCAGCTTCCCTGGGAGCCATGTGCAGTCTTCTTGCTGCTCATTCCTGACGGGTGTGTGCCCCACTCCCCACTGTGGCTCGGTCTGCATCCTGTCATCGTTCTTTGTGACCTTGTATCTGAAGTCCCTGGTGAGGCTGGGCCTGTGGACCAGGGGTCCTACCTGCAGGCTGTTGCCTACTCTCACGTATTCCCAGAGGCCAACAAAGAGGTTACCAGGTAGCCGGGACAGGGTGGGAAACAGGCTTGGAATCTATCCAGGGAATGCATCCATCCTGTGGGTTCCTGGATGCCAGACAGCACCTGGGAGGATAAACATGGTACATGGATAGGATAGGGGTAGAGTCCCGGGGGACGTCAGGGCTGAGTGGGGGTGGCAATGGAGTGAGCCTGAGAAGCTGTGGTCATTCTCAGAGGATGAAATGACATCTCTCCCAAACCTCAGAGACTCCTCTCAGGTGGACATTCCGAGGCCTCTGAGCTCCGTGTGAATAGTTGTCTATGGTGCTAGGTCCTATCATGTGGGGTGGAAGGTATCAGTCGCTGCTGTGTCCCCTCCAGGATTTGAGCTGTCCTCTTGACCTTGCCTGTATTCCCATGGGAATGTCCCTCCTGGGTGTGGCTCTTGGTAGGAAACTGCCACTTTTTCTGACTGTGAAAGCTCCAGTCACTGTTGAGGCCTTTGCAGGGAGTGAGGAGGAAGAGCAAACCTGGTTGTCTCCATGCTTGGGAGTGCCTGCAGTGTCCCTTTTTGAACTGCACTACCTGGACCACTTGTGCTGGGAGCTCTTCTAGGTGGGAAGGGTCAGAACAGAGCCCCCACTCTGCTCACTCCAATAGAGAGAGGTCTCTGGTTTGGAGGGACCTTTATCAGCCCGTGGGTGTGAGTCTGCCAAGCCACTGCAGTGGGCAAGCCCAAGTGTCAACCCTTAGGAGGTGGAAAGGCCCTCTGGGGCATGTTTTAGGAAGACCCTGCCTCAGTTTCCTTCAATTCATGGACTGATGTCTCAAAAAGAAACATTTTGGAGAGTCTCTTGGGGGCAGTTTCATGCTCTCTTCCATCATGTTCAATCTGCAGCACTCAGGGTCTAGGCTGGGCATGCTTCCTCATCTGGGGATGCAGAGACAGCCCTGCTCAATGCTATGGAGGCTCAACACCAGCCCAGGCCTCAGAGCAGGCTTGCAGACACCTTGGATGCTTGACACAGAAGTGAGGCGAGGCAGCATGTGGGAGTGGTGGAGGTCCCCCCAGCCCAGTATGTAAGGAAGGGAACCTGCATCCATGCAGCTCCCAGAACGACATTAGCCTGGTGTGGCTCTGGGCTGCAGGATATTCATCTAGAGAGGGAGAAAATGACAAGCCATCTATTCAGTCTCCTTCTTTTAGACCTTGTGTGTCTAACCTTCTCTGGGTCATGTTAAACAAAGAGTTGTCCCACGAAAGTTCAGAGAAGAGACAAGAGCAAATTTGTCTCCACATTGCATTGTCCTGTTTCCTCTTTATGCATTCCATTTGGAATTTGCAGTTATAATTTCTGCTGGCTGCAAATGGAGTCACGAACATACCAAAATATTATTTTCCTAGAAATCTTGGAACCTGCTTTCAAATTCTTGTTTCAAATAAAAAACCAGGTGGTCATAGTTTTTGCTCTCTGCAGGACTGTGGTTAGCCAGGTTGTTGAAATGATTAAAATTATTTGCCTTAATTTGAGTTCACCATAATTTGTTTAATTTGGAAACATGGTGTTTTGAAACATTGTATAAAGTTGGATTTCACCATTTAAATGAGAGGTTAAGTCACCCAAAGCGCTAAATTCGTGAACCTGTTTTCAACATCAAGTTCTGGCACAAATTTTGTATTTGACTTAATCATGTTACAAAAATGAAATCTTTTATTTATTTTTTTGACATTTGGCATCCATTCAGCCATCCTCCTGCCTCCATCACCGTCAACACTTTAAAGGAGTACCCGGAACTGGTGATGACTTAATCCCTTGGTCCTAATGAAGTCTGGTTCTGATGATGATTTGTAGGACATTATTCATTTGTAAGGCTTGTGTGTGTGTGTGTGTGTGTGTGTGTGTGTGTGTGTGTGTGTGTGTTCTAATGTGGGCAGAGGCCAGAGGTTGACTTTGAATGTTTTTTCTTGATCACTTTCATCCTGATTTTTTGAGACATGGGCTCTGATTGAACTTGAAAGCTAATCAACTGACTGACCAAAGAACTTCAAGTATCTACCGTTCTGCACCCCTGCCCCAATCAAGGCTGGGACTGCAGGCAGATGCTGCCATGCCCCACTTTCTACATGGGTGTTGTGGTTCCAAATCAGGTCCTCACGTTTGTGTGGTGGGCACGTTACCAACTGAGTCAGTCATTGCTCCAGCCCTAATGCTTTTACACATGTATTTTTTTTTTGATGAGCCATGCAGTCATAATTCATTAAATATGAGTTTGGGGAAGAAATTGTATCACTCTCCACTAATTGTCCAAGATCCCCTCTCTTCTATCTGCCATTGCTGGGGAAGCATCAGTTACTATACCAGATATACTGACAATGGACAAAGAAAATTGCTTTAACATATTTTTGCCATACATACAGTTATACTTGAGTCTTGTCAGTCATTAGTTGTGTCTTTCAATGGCACTAAAGAAGTCATTTCTTCAGTGACATTATGTTCATCATCAAGACCTCCAATAAAAATTGCAAACTGACTGCTAGCCACGATGTGGCCACTTGTGTAATAGTGGCATGGTTGTCATGAAGAAACCCAACTTCTTGGTGGTTGGATTTGAGGTCTGTTCTACAGAGGGGAATCTGTACTGGTAGTGTAAACCCTGTCAGAAGCCCATGGTGGGGAAAACTTCATCCTGTTGTTTAATTGCCCTCTAAAACTATACTGTTCATACCTGTAGACAATTACCACTCACAAACCTTGATCAGAGAAGCTTTTAACTAACAGCCCCATGGCATTTTGTCTGGTGACCCTGTGTAGGGATAACAGGTGCTGTGAGGTGATGCGTGCAACAGCCGTGTTATGTCCAGGAGACAGCATTCTATAGATTTCCTCATCTGCCAACTTTTTCATTCTTTTTACTCATTGTTTTCATGATGTTCCCTGGACCTCAGATGGGGGTGATATCGGTGATTCATCCACAGATCAGCACTCACAGTCACTTATACTTGGCATTTGTCCCACTGGGGCACCTCTTGCCTGGTAGATTGTTATTGTGACATCCAGGGTTCAGTGCTGGTGAGACCATCTATGTCTTTTCTTCCCTAGCAGCTTAGATAGCACCTTCTAGCACCTGTTAAGCTAACTAGCAGGGAGAATATTTCCTGGCCAATCATAGTTGATTTCTCTATGTCCTGCCTTCAAATAAATGGTGTCTTCAGAAACAGGGTCTTGGCATCCAGTTATGATGGGCAGCCAAGAGCAATGGTAATAGCATGTCTTTCTTTTGGTACCTCTGGGGACTCCCTGACCAATAACTTATAGAGAGATAACCTGTGCTTAGCACAGAGATTTTCATTTAACAATTCATGTCTTCTGGAAGAAACATTGTCCACCCATTTAAACTCCTTTAAAATATATTATATTATTTAATTAGCTTACAAAAAATAATGGATTTCCATAAGGCTTCTTCATACATCTTTAGCTTTTGTTAGTCTACACTCTATCCCCTGCTCTATCTCCTGCACCCAGCCCCACTTGATTTTTTAAGTTGGAGCATTCTCTCTAGTTATTTGGTGTCATTTCTGTTCTACTATAATTTCTAATTATATTTTTTAACCTTGGTTGCAAGACTATGGGCTTCCATAGAGCTTCTTCATACACCTTGATTTTGGTTGAGCCCTCCCTATCCTCTCATTTCCATAGTCCCCACCCCTTTCATGTTTGTATCTTCCCACCCTCAGTATCCCCTCTCTGTTCTAGTTTCTCTTCTCTTCTTCTTCTTCTTCTTCCTCCTCCTCCTCTTCCTCTGCTTCTGCCTCTGCTTCTTTTTCTTTTTTTCTTTTTGATTTTTTTGAGTCAGAGTCTCTCTGTGTGGCTTTGGCTGTCCTGGAACTCACTTTGTAGACCAGGCTGGCCTCGAACTCACAGAGATCCACCTGTCTCTGCCTCCCAAGTGCTGTGATTAAAGGTGTATGCCACCACCACCCATCTTAGTTTATTTTCTATTGCTGTGATAAACACAGCATTAATTAGGTTCTGCTGCTATGATAAAACTCAATGACTGAAAGCAACTTGGAGAGGAAAAGATTTCTTTCATCTTATATGTTCAGGTAATAGTTCATCACTGAGGGAAGTCGAGGCAGTAACTCAAGGCAGGAACCTGGAGGCAGGAACTGACGCAGAGGCCATGGAGGAACATTGTTTTCTGGCTTGTTTCCTATGGGTTGCTCAGTTTGCTTTCTTATAGCACCCAGGACCACCAGATCAGGGATGGAATTGCCCACAGTGGGCTGGTCCCTCCTACATCAATCATTCATAAAGAAAATGGATACTAGATGTAAAGCAAAGGATAACCAGACTGCAACTCACAACTCCAGGGAGGCTACCTAGTAAAGAGGACCCTAAGAAAGACACAGGGGGTGCCCAATGACAGAGAAAAGGTTGAGATCTACATGAGCAAACTGGGGGTTAGGGGGGTAATGGAGGGCAAGGGTTGGGGGAAAGAGAGCTTAGGGGAGTGGGAGGTCCCAGCTGGATCAGGAACAGAGTGGGAGAACAAGGAAAGAGATACCATGATAAATGAAAACCCCATGGGAATAGGAAGAAGCAGAGTGCTAGAGAGGTCCCCAGAAATCCACAAAGATGATTCCACTATAGACTAGTGGCAATGGTCGAGAGAGTGCCTGAGCTGACCTACTCTGGTGATGGGATGGCTGAACACCCTGTCATGACAGAACTCTCATTCAGTGGCTGATGGAAGCAGATGCAGAGATCCACGGCCAAGCCCCAGGTGGAGCTCCAGGAGTTCAATTGGTGAGAGAGAGGAGGGATTATATGAGCAAGAGATATTGAGACCACGATTGGAAAAAGCACAGGGACAAATAGCCAAATTAGTGGAAACACGTGAACTATGAACCAATAGCTGAGGAGCCCCCATGGAACTGGACCAGACCCTCTGGATAAGTGAGACACTTGATTAGCTTGAACTATTTAGGAGGCCCCCAGGCAGTGGGACCAGGACCTGTCCTTGGTGCATGAGCTGGCTTTTTAGAACCTGAGGCCTATGCAGGGACACTTTGCTCAGCCTGGGTGAAGGGAGGAGGGGACTGGACCTGCCTCAACTGAATCTACCAGGCTGGGTTGACTCCCCAGGGGAGACCTTGCCTTGGAGGAGGTGGGAATGGGGGGTGGATTGGGAGGGAAGGCTGGGGGGGGGGGGGAGGATGGAGGACAGGGGAATCCGTGGCTGATATGTAAAATTAAATTAATTGTAAAATAAAAATATTAAAAAAAACCAAGAAAATGCCCCCACAGGATTGCCCACAGGCCAGTCTGGTGGGGGCATTTTCTCAGTTGAGAGTCCTTCTTCCCAAATGACTCCAGTTTGTGTGAAGTCTTCCTTAACATGTCCACCCACTATGGTCAGTTTCCAGTTACCCAGCTTCCACATGAACTCCAAGTTAAAAAACAACCAGCATGCACATGAGAGAACTTGCAGTATTAGTCTTTCTTTTTAGGTGGCCTCACTAGGTACAATTTTTTTTTTTTTTTTAGAATTCTGTCCACTTGCCTTCAAAATTTACAATTTCATCTATCTTTACAGCTGGATAATATTCCATTGTGTGTAGACATCACATTCTTTTATGTCCTTGGCCTGTTATGCTCATTTGATTGATGATGTCATTTAACTCCAAATGTTTCCATGTTAGCTTTTGTCTAGATGAGCTGTCTATTGAGAGTGAGGTACTGAGGTCACCCACCATCACTATGTTGTGGTTAATCTGTGGTTTTACACCCTGGAGTATTTTTTTTTTTAAAACGAAATTGGCTATATCTGTACTGGTGAGTAAAAGTTTAGTTTTGGTTGAAATCTGTCTAGTCAGATATTGGAATGGCTATGCCTGCTTGCTTCCTTGCTCCATCTGCTTGGAATACCCTTTCCCACCTTTTCATGCTAAGGTTGGTGTCTATTGTTGAGATGAGATTTGTTTCTTGGAGGCCAAAGGATGGTTCCTGTTCCTAGACCAACCTATTGGTTAGTCTGCATTTGTTTTAACTTGGGGAGCCAATACAGTTGATATTCAGAGTTAGTATTGAAAGTTGTTTCTTGAGTCCTGTCACTTGTTGTTCTTGGTGTTTACTTGGACCTCGTCTCAATCACTGTCTTTGGACTGTTTACTTTTCCTTTGCAACCTCTTCAGGGTGTCTAGCCTTCCCTTTTGCATTGTCTTCCAGCCCTGACTCTCTGCTTTCCATACTATCCTTTCTGTTGGTTGGCTTCCCACTGGAGTTCTTATTTGTCTTATTGAGTTTTATTTCCAGCATCATTTTCATCTGGGTTTTCTTCAGCAATTCTATCTTATTGTCAAATTCTGTTTTCACATCTTGGAGTGACTTCCATCTCACTCTGTAGACCAGGCTGGCCTTGAACTCATAGAGATCCACCTGGCTCTGCCTCCCGAGTGCTGGGATTAAAGGCGTGCGCCACTGCCGCCTGGCCTTCTTGGCATATTTTTATATCTTTGAATTGTTCGAAAATAGTTATAATTATTCTTTTGAATTATTTGTCTGGAAGTTCTTCCAGGTCATTTTCACCAGGGGTCATTATTGTAGAGTTAGTAATTTGGGACGGTACATGCTATTGTGACTTTTCCTGTTGCTTTTGTTTCTTTTCTGGGACTTGAATATCTGAAGTAGTTTGCCTTTCTTTTTGTTCATGCAACAACCTTTCTTCACTCATTAGAGGTATGCACAATGTAAGGAGGGGACTCAGGTGGAAGAAGGTTGCAATGTTGTTTTCCTCTGTGGGACTGGTATTGAGGGCTGCTAATTCCATCCCTCACCTTCTCTTCAGACTTCACTGCTGTCTGTGCTAACAGTCACTAACCAGGTACCAGCACACCCACTTCTGCCTTCTGGTGTGGTTCTCCATCTATGTCTGCCCTATGTTAAGTCAGCTCAGGTCCACTGGAGGTTGGGGCATGAATTCTTGGCGAAGCTAAGTGTGAAGTCAGGGGATCGTTGGGATTGGGAAGAGCAGGGCCTATTTGGCAGTGCAGGGAAGACAGATCCCAGAGGAATTGGGTGGCCTGTATGATAGGAAGGAAGAGGCCTAACTTGAAGCTTAGGGATATAAGATCTGGGAGGAGCTGGAGCCAGGAGACCGGGCAGTGCAAGGGAGTGGGATTCTGGAGAAGGTGGGGGTGAATTGAATAAGCACCAGCATGGGCATAGTATGATCCTTGAGGAGCTAGGAGGCCTATGGGGTAAGGTGGCACAGGGAAGGGAGGTTCGAGCAATCTCTGGGATGGAGCAGAGAAGAGTAGCACAGGGAAGCACGATCCTTGAGGGACCAGGTGTCCTGTGGTGTAGGGTGGAATAGGGTTTACCTGTTGGCATAGGGAATCTAGTTAGGGACAACTTTGGGAATGACCAAAGCTTAACATTTCAAATCAACAGCTCAACTCTCCAGGTTTCTTTCAATAGACTTCCCAACTTCTGTTTCCTGACTATGATGTTGTGAGACAAACTGATACTAGAAATTCTCTCCCCTTTCAGGGAGCATTACACCCTCCATGTTCTGCATACATTCTTAGCAAACATCTCTCATGGAAAGGTCTGAACTGTTTTGTTATTAAACAAGTTTCTGTTCAAGCAGCTTTTACAATAGACTTCTTCTGAACTGTGACTCTAAAAATCTCTTTTGTTGAGAAGAAAGGCTTTTCAGTTCCACTGTTGGTGTCTATGATACAGTTCCTGGTGTGTGTGAATCAGGCAGAGCAGAGTGTTTTTGCATACAATGCCTTTCTAAGTTATGGTATCTGGAAGTGTGTACAAGTTCCCTACAGGTTAAGAGGATTGCCTCACTATTTACCTCTGCACAAAAATAGTCTGTCTGCTTTTTGGTGAACAATCAATCTACTTTCATTCATAATTTTTCTTGTTTTGGGTTCTCTTTCTTTGGAGGTACTGTGGAACTCATGCTTAGATTAAAAACTAGTAATAGGACTGTATTTTTTTTATTATGACAATTAATGGAAATCAAGGTTTGTGTAGCAGGAATCTTAAAAGTTCTTATTAATAAAATCAAACCCGGGACCAGTTACTGGGGTGAAATGCTGGATGGTCAGAGAGACAGATCAAGCCACAGCTACCTCACCTGGCCAACTTCTCAGCTGATCTTGTTTCCTCAGACTGGAAGCCTCTGTGTCCTCATATCCAAATGGCTCTCAGCTGAACTGTGCTGCTAGAAGCCTGAAAGCTTAACTAGGCCAAATGCTTCTAGTTCCTGGTCTTCACGCCTTATACATCTTTCCTTTCTGCCATCACTCCCTGGGATTAAAGGCTCACTTTTGGGATTAAAGGCGTGTGTCACCATGCCTGGCTGTTTCCAATGTGGCCTTGTACTCACAGAGATCCAGAGAGATTTCTACCTCTGGAGTGGTAGGATTAAAGGTGTGAGTGCCACCATTTTCTAGCTTTTGTATCTAGTGGCTGTTCTGTCTCTGACCCCAGATAAGTTTATTATGGTGCACAATATTTTGGGGAACACAATACCACGACAGGTTTGGGTTCTTCTACATCTCAGCTGCTGGTGTGTGAATGTGAAGTGAGTGGTTGATTTTAAAGTATGGGTGACCCATGAGGCACAGCCCAGGTATAGAAGTGAGTAGATGGACCTCTCTTCCTAGTAATGTTAACTGCCTATTGTTTGTAATGATAGGTTAAAACATGACTGATAATCACCTTGTTTCACTTGCCAAGGCATGAGTGCACACATAACTTCTGATGGTGCTGTTTTGACTGTCTGCCCTCGGAAGATAACACACTGGAAGCCACACGTACAAATAGTGTGGGAGTATATAATTTGATTTCCTGTGACATTGAGATACAATATTGTCATCTACAAAGTGTAGCTAGAGTTTTCCTGGTCCTGCCTGGCCCATGGTCAGGACAAATCTCTCTCACTCGTCAGTCCTGCAGCCCCTTAGACCCAACCGAGTAAACAAACAGAGACTTATATTGCTTACAAACTGTATGGCTGCAGCAGGCTTCTTGTTATCTAGTTCTTATATCTTAAATTAACCAATTTCTATTAGTCTATAAGTTGCCACATGGCTCGTGGCTTACCGGTACCTTACATCTCGCTTGTCATGGCGGCGGCTGGCAGCGTCTCTCTGACTCAGCCTTCCACTTCCCAGAATTCTCTTCTCTGCTTGTCCCACCTATACTTCCTGCCTGGCTACTGGCCAATTAGTGTTTTATTTATTAACCAACCAGAGCAACACATTTAACATACAGACCATACCACAGCGGACAAAGTTTACAAAACACATAGACAATGAGCCAGAGAAGGTGAATAACTTCAAGGAAACAGTGGTTGGGGACATAACAGGGCCGTTGCATGTATGACGTCATGGCCATTGTGACAGTAAGCCCAAAACCCAAGCAAGCTCAAGCCAGACAAGATACCATCATGTAGGAGGAAGGTGGGAATGAAGTCCCACCCCTTATGGAGGAGCTACTGGCATTTGATAGCTTCTGAAAGAGGAAGTCAGATTTCTTTAATGATGTGATGCCTAGTCACTCAACCATACTCTGGGGCAGGCCTTACTCCCAAGAGGAGTTGGACAACACACCTGATGAGGGGAAAAAAGGAGAAAAACCAAAGTTGAGTGGGTAGGAAGGAGAAGGTGGAGACGGTGTGTTTGGGAGGAGTTGGTGGTGGCAGAATGAATATGATTAAAACACACTGTATGAAAGTCTTAAAGAATTAATAAAAAAACATGATGCAGCAAAGAAAAACAAACAAGGAGTGAACACCTGTGTTCTGCAGCCTGCTCAGAGTTTTCAAGACTGTGGTACTGGAGGCCAAGATGAAAAGTGTAATAAATGAGGGAGACAAAAACACAGGAAAGTAAATAATGGATAATTTAAAAATCACCAAAAAGTTCTTATAATGTTTTAAGTAAATTTATGGTGTTGTGTTGGGCTACACTTACAGCTGTCCTGGGCTGCATGTAGCCTGCAGGCTGTGGGTTGGAATCCCCCATTTTAGCCAATGTTTAGGTTTCAGTGAGTCCTTTATGGGTGTGACACAGGAGATTCCATCTCTGGGGTCATCTAAGAGTCTACCCATCATGGGACAACCTTCGGAGTAGGCTGTTCAAACTGCCCCTTTCATGGGACAACTGGAGCTGATAGAGTTTAGATATAAAATAACACCCAAGGTTCATGTGTTGACATTTCAGTCCCCAGCCAGTGACACTACTAAAAGGCAATTGGGTCAATGCACTAACCTATTATGGAGTTCATCACTGAATGGGCTGTTAGGAGGTAGGGCCTAGTTGAAGAAAGTAGGTCACTGGAGATGTGCCTTTGAAGGGTATCAGTTGTTCTTTTCTCTGTCTCCTCTGCTCCATGATGGGGACAGCTCACTAAGAAAGAAAGGGTCTTCAGAGAGACGAATGGCCTGTCTTCTCTCCTATGTGGATCCCAGTTTCCCATTTTTAGATTTGTGTGTTTATCTTGGAACACCTATAAAGGGCCAGAAGCTAGAAAGGGACCACTAGAAGGGACGGAGTCTTAACGGAGAGGAGATAGTAGAGTATAGATGAAATGAAAGTGGAAGGGTGGATATTGGGTGTGGGGGATTAGGAGGAGTGGAAAGAAGAGGGAGTAGGGAGAAGATTAACCCAAAGCAAGGATATATGAAAAAGTCATGTGGAGACTTACTATTTTGTAAGTGAAAGAAAAGATATAATTAAAGATCATTGAATAACAGTAAGTGCTAGAGTAAAAAAATATGAAAAATGAAAGGTCGGTGGATTATTCCAAGCAAGCAGGGATCCTGTTTTAGAGTGGTTTCAGTAAAGAATATCCTGTTGGCCACAGTTGGACTAGAAGCCCAATAGAGCAAAGGGTTTACCTTGACTCACTGATAGACTCTTTGATGTAGACTTTCTCAGATCCTTGAAAGAATAAATAAGAGGGAAGTGTTTCCTTCCCCTGGCTCTGTCTCTCTCTCCCTCTCTTTTGTTCTTTCTTCTCTTGTTTTTAAAAAAGAGTTTGAATGGAGAGGCCTTGCTCAGGTGGATGATGCTGTCATCAGAAGCAACTATAGATCTCAGGGCCTGGAGAGGGAATTGTTGGTCCTAAAACAATAAAAGCTGTTGGAATTGCTCTTGGTTTCCCATCAGAACTAGATGGTAAGACCCTATTGTTGAAGATATCATAGTGCATTGGTTGTAGGACACAGAGAGACCAGTGAAACTGAGCTGGAAGCTTCCTCCTTGCCAGCTGGCTTTCATAGTGTAGGAAGGTGCTACACAGGTCTCTGGTGGAGAAAAGTCACCAACGGTCTTACACAGCTTTGGACCCTGTAAGCTAGGATACCTGCTATGCAAGACATGCTCCTTGGTGCCATAGCCAACGTAGTTGTTATGGGGCAACCGAGGCTTGCTCCTCAGCGGGGAATTAATGCCCATTACTATTGGCTGTGAGGCCATAGGCCCAGGGTGGGACCTACCACTCTTGTTTTGCTAGAAGACATGGTAGCATTAGACTGTCTTCTAAGTATTTATGCTTATATTAATAGATTAGTACTACTCTCACCCTGGTCAGAAAAGTTTTGTTTACAGTGGGCATGGTTAATGCAGAAACTCATAACTGGTCAAATTGATATTAATAAGTGACTACTGAGTGCTCAACCCTAAACAGGACATTTTATACTCTGCCTTTGAGGCTCAGGGAACATCCCAGAAGAGGTGATGGAGAGAATGTAAGATTGAGAAAATGGGGAGCAGTGCTTGGAAATGCAGTCTTCTGGATATGATGTGTCCATTGCACTAACAAACTCACAGCAGCTGTGGTCATCTGCACAAAACCTGCGAGATGCAGCCCTTCAACATTCCATCATGGAATTACAACTCCGGTCTCTTCCTAAGAAGCTCCTAGGAGTCAATGGTTACAGGGATGCGAGGGGAGGAGGAGTTATTTTCTTCAGTGGTGTAACTGCTGGAAGTTGCTCATTCTCCAGTAAATGATTCTCCACCCATGATTATGAGGAACCCTAACTAAATTCAAAGAGTCATCAAAAGCAAAAAACCAAACCCAAAAGACATGAGAATAGGAAGTAGGCTTATTGAGAAGGGTGGTTCAGAGGGAGTGGGATGGTGTGAGGGGGATAATGTATATTCTGTCCCTGTATGAAGTTGTCAAAGAATAAGGAAGAAAGGAAGGAGAGAAAGAAGGAAGAAAAGTGTTGTGGGATATGTGGTCACTCTGTGTGAAGATGTGTCTCTGTCCTTCCTCACCTGCCTAAGGCATTTTCTGCTTGGTTAAATAAAGAGCTGATTGGCCAATAGCTGGGCAGAAAAGGATAGGCGGGACTTGCAGGCAGAGATAGGAACTCTGAAAGGACTCTGAGGCAGGGGATTGCCAGCTAGACAAGTGAGACATACTGTACTGGTGAGAGGTAATGAGCCACATGGCAGAACATAGATTAGTATAAATGGGTTAATTTAAGTTATAAGAGCTAGTTGGGAACAAGCCTAAGCTAAGACCAAGCTTTCATAATTAATCCTAAGTCTCCATGTCATTATTCTGGAACTGATGGTCCAAAGAAAGACTAGGAAGGAAGAAGAAAATTGAGGGTGGTGCACAATGCCTTCTGCTAACTTCTTCCATCTGGGCCACTAGCCCTTTGGGACAGTGCTGCCACACTGATGGCAGACTTTTCTCCCTCAGTCACCGTCCTACATGCCACTCTTCTCAGGAAGCTCCTCATGGATACACAGAGCGGGGTGGGGGTGGGGGAGGGGGGGCCCTTTACCAGTCATAGACATCTCTTAAACCGGTAAAGTTGACACCAAGACCCACCATCACAGGGACCAAACTTTAACACACAGGAACCCACAGGGACCAGCTTCTCAGATCTGTGAGTCCTTGAATAGGACAGCATCTCACCATCAAACCACTGTGAACTCATCAAGGTCCGCTCTAAGACATCACCCTAAACTAGAAACTTTTGCCAATGTTTTTAGGATTATCCTAAAATTATAAGGTTTTTATATGAAGAGTCATGTGTTTCCTGTGAGATATTACTGGATCTTTCTGGGGAGGATTAGGAAGTGTGTGCTTGCTGGAAGAGGTGTGTCACTGAGAGTGGGTGGATCTTGGAGGTTTCAAAAGTCCACACAAGGGCTGGTCTCACTTTTTTTTTTTCTACTGGCAGCTTGTAGATCAGATGTAGATCAGATGCTCTCAGTTACTGCTCCAGCACCATCCCTGCCTACCTGCTGCTGCACTCCTTATGATGGTCATGGACTCATCCTCTGATATTGTATGCAAACCCCCAATTAAATGCTTCATTTATAAGTCGTCTGGGTCATGGTGTTACCTCCCAGCAATAGAACAGTATCTAAGACACATCCATGCAGTTCCACAAATGAGGAAAAACACACAGTGTTTGTCTGTCTGTCTGTCTTACTTTGTGTAACAGGATAATTTGCACTCCCATCTGTTTTCCTGCAAATGTCATGATTCCATTTCTTTCTTTACAGCTGAATAAAATACCGTTGTGTATATGCACCACATTTTCTTTATCCATTTATCTGTTGATGGATGTCTAGGCTGGTTCTGTTTCCTGGCTATAGTGATAGCACAGCAATAAACATGTACATTCAAGTGACCCTGTGATATACTGACCTAGATTCCTTTGCTGTATACTCAGGACTGGGTATAGCTGGGTCATATGGTGAATCTTCCCCCCCCCCCCTCTTTTTCTCGTTTCCATGGTGGCTGCACAAGTTTACTTCCTAGCAGGAGTGTACTGAACACACGTTCCTCTTCCCTCACGTTCTTGACAGCACTTGTCATCTGTTTTCTTAATGACAGCCATTGTGATGGGTGAGGGACTCTTAAAAGAATTTTAATTTTCATTTCCCTGATAGCTAATTATATGGAACGCTATTCAAGTACGTATCGGCCATTTGTATTTCCTCTTTTAAGAAATATCTACTCAGCTCTTCAGCTCATGTATTGATTAGATGATTTAATTTCTGGTGTTTAATTTCCCCAGTTTTAAAATACATCCTAGATGTTAATCGCCCGTTTGAAGTAGGGCTGGCAAAGATTTCCTCCCCCCCTTTCAGCTGCCCCTTCCCTCTGCTGATGCTTTTCTTTCCTCTTCAGAATCTTTTTAATTTCATGTCATCCTGTTTATAATCAATTCTTGGTGTTTTTTTTTTCTTTCTTGTGTCATTAAAGTCCCCTTCAGCATCTTGCTTCTGCCTGGATCCTGAAGTGTTTTCCTCTAGCATTTACAAAGTTTCAGATCTTCCATTAAGGTCTTTGGTCTGTTTTGAACTGCTTTTCCTGCAGGGTGAGAGCTGTGGATTTAATGTCTTCCTTCCACATGTAGACAGCCAGTTTCCTCACAGTGTGTTGAAAAGTCTACCTCTTCTCCAAATTAAATTTGACTTTTATTAAGACTTAGGTGGCTGCAGCTGTGTGGGTTTATTTCTGGGTCCCTATTCTCTGTCGGCCCAGCTGTCTGTCTGTGCCAGCACCGTGCTGGTTCTGATCCCATGACTTGCGATGTGACTTGAGGTCAAGTGTGGTTACCTCCAGCACTGCTCTTTCTGCTGAAGATTCCCTTGGCCACTTGGAGTCTGTTGTGTTTCTGTATGAATTTTCGGGGTTTTATTCCTGGAATAAACCCAACAAAAGAGGTGGAAAATCTCTACAGTGGAATTGTCAAGACACTGGAGAAGGAAACCAAAGATGGCACCAGAAGATGGCATGAACTCTCTTGCTCAAGGGTTGGCAGAATTAATATCGTGGGGGAAAATGACCTTGTTACCAAAAGCAATCAATAGATTCGACACAATCCTCATTAAAACCCCAGTGACATTGTCCACAGTCCTCTGCCAGACTTCACATAGATTTACCATTAGGTCCAGCAACTCCACTTCTAGTTATGTATCTTGTGTTAGCCAGTTTTTCATCTCTGTGAAAAACTACTTAGGAAAACAGGGTGAGAGAGGAAGACTTTACATTGGCTCAAAGTGTCATGGTCACTTGGATTATTGCTAATGGCCTATGCCTGGTGAGGAGGGGGTGGTCACAGTGGACACATGAGGTGGAGCAAAGCTGCTCAGGTCATGGGGAAGAGGAGGCAGAGGGAGACACTGAGTGGCCCGGGACATGATACCCTTCAAGACATACCCGAGTAACTTCCTTCCTGCAGCTACATCCCACTTCCCAAGGTTTATCCCACTTCCCCAAACAGTACCACCAGTGTGGACCAGGTCCATAATATATGGGAAGTTTTTTACATTTAAACCATGGCATGCCTTTCCAAAAACTGAAACAGGATTTTGAAGAGCTTTTTAGACATCCATGTTCTAAATAGGATACAAAAGCCAAAAGAACCCAAGTGTTCCCCGAGGAAGGAAGGAAAGAAGGAAGGAAGGAAGGAAGGAAGGAAGGAAGGAAGGAAGGAAGGAAGGAAGGAAGGAAGGAAGGAATAAAGAAGAGCTGATCCATCCCCACAATAGAATACTACTGAGTCTAGAAAAGGCTGGGGATTCTGATACATGCCACTACACAGATGAACCTGAGAACATTATGCTGAGAGAAATTAGCCAACCACAAAGGGCAGATACTGTATATTCCCAGTTATAATAGGTCTCCAGAGGAAGACAGAAAGCAGGAGGGTGTGGAGAAGGGGAAAGAGACTATTATTGTTTGGAGTTTCTGCTGTGAGGCTGAAGGTATTCTGAGGATGGGCGATGGTGACAGTTGCACATGGGGTTCTCACTAAGACCACTGAACTCTACCGTTAAAAGTAGACCAAAATGTACATTTTGGGTTATAGCTTTCCTCTAACACTTTCCTTTTCTAACTCTGAAGAAAAATAAAACAAAAAAAGTGGCCAGTCTCCATACTGAAAGGCCTACCTTGCATGAATCAAGTCCAGCCCCCTGTGAGCATCTGCCACGCTCTCCCTGTCGTGAGCCCTCGTGCAGCCCTCACGGAGAGCACAGGGACTAAAGCCTTGTGTTGGTCCATCTGAGGAGTGGAGTGGCAGTCAGGATTGGAAGTGAGGGTGACCACATGGGCTCCTCATCTCACAGAGACGTCTCTGGTTAGTAGGACCATGCAGGGTGGATTGTAAAGACACTGGACTTGGAGAGGAGCCGTTGATGGAGTAGATGGATGCCTCTCTGTGAAAATTATTCTTACATAGTGGGAGGGAGCTAGAAAGGGAGGGATGACCTAAGTATGAAATCTATCGTGTGTGTGTGTGTGTGTGTGTGTGTGTGTGTGTGTGTGTGTGTAGAGTCAGAAGGAGGGAAGCTGAGCTAGCTCTCCATGCCCCTGTCTGTCCACCCACTGAACGGGAATGCTGAGAACTTCCTACCTCAATTCAGGTCTCCCAGCCATCAGAGCTGGGGTAAGAATTCTTGAGAACTGATGTGAGGGAAGGGAGGTTTGAAAGCATCACAGCCTTTTGTGGTGTGTGGACTGACTTCAAAGAGGCTGCCTGAAAGTACTGTGTGGTACCTGCCTGGCAGCGAGAGGGAGGAGCCGTCCCCAGGCACTTGCTTGCTACAGTTGGCGGGCAGATCTTAATCAGGAGAACAAGAGCTGCTGATGCTCTTGTGACCTGTGGGAGGAACAGGGGGTCCCACGAGTCCTGTAGTAGGAGGGATGGGAGCTTCCAGAAGCCTGTGAATCTCAAAACCTTTCCTAGAGCATCCAGTGTGTTTGTCATTAGTCAGGGGGAACTTTAGTCAGGGGGAACCCCAAGTACTTTGGTCCAGACTTTGTAGAGCTTGAGCTAAAAGCAAAGGCTTTCTGGGGAAGGTAGGTATGGAGGCAGCCTCGCTTGCTGGGAGACTTTCTCAGTCAACTGTTGGTACACAGATAAGAGAGCCATTGTGCACAGGGAGCTGGACTCTCACCACTGACCGCTTGTGCACAGCCAGCTTGGCACGTGCGCAGGATCTGGGGCCAATGTCCCAAGGGGTTGCTGCCAAGGTGGCATGAATGAGCCCATTCACAGGCAGGAGACATGCCTGTTGCTGCTCTGAAGATACATGGTTGGAGAAAGGAGTCTGGGGGCTGAAGGGGCTCTGATAGCCACCAGAGCAGCATCCCTATGTTGGGATGCCCATGTTGGCCATTTGCTCTTCTGATAGAGGTGGCTACCCCATGTCATTCACACCCAAATGTCCCATCCCCTGAGGGGCTGTCAAACCACTCCATCCTCTGGCCCCCCTTTCTGGAAGGAAATTGGAACAGGGGAAGGCCAATGTGTTTTGGCCCCTACCATCTTTAAGTAATGGAATCCTATCTCGAATGGGCAAACCTGGATGCCAAGTCTAGTGGAACCTGGGCACTAAGCCTCAGGAGATTCTGCCTGCATCCTTCTGCCTTTAGGGAATGGACCCTCTCCCCAAGGCCACTGTGCCTAGAAATGGGAGGTGAGGCAGGAGCAGCTCCAGCCAGCCAGGCCCAGCTTGTCCCCGTGGTCACCCCCCAGCACCTACCTAAGCAGGCAGCTGTGGGCTAGCACCACCACATATGAGGTTGCTAGTGGTTCCTATCAGCTACTCTCAGTGGGTACTTGCATGCACAGTGGTGCCAGGGCATGCGATGGAGGTGCCTCTCCTGCCCTGTCAGATGCTTGTTAACAGCTGGTGAAGACAGTGCATGACTTTTCAGAAAGTAAACTGATTTAGGATTCTGAGGGCCCGAATTCACCCAGCCCTGAGGGTTCCGATGAGGAAGCCGATTTTCTGCAGAGAGCCCATTACAGTACTGGAACCAGAAAGGGGCGTGTGTGTGTGTGTGTGTGTGTGTGTGTGTGTGTGTGGTGTGTGTGTGTGTGTGTGGTGTGTGTGTGTGTGTGTGTGTGTGTGTATTGGGGTCTGCTCTGAGCCTCATGGAAATTCAGCCTGGCAACCTCAGGACACTATACTGTCAGAGTTTACAGTGAGTACTGCTGTCAGGCCGAGTCTCACAGGACAAAGAGTGGATGCCCATCTGGGAGGGAGTCAGGACCCCAGGCTTTGTCCACTGTTTGCAGCACTTTCCACTCACCCCAGGAGGTACCTGGTAAACAAGACTATTCAGGGTGTCACCAGGGACCAGAAATGAGATTGACTTGGCCTCTGCCCCAGGAAGCCCATAGTCAAGGGAAGAAGGCAGAGGACAGAGATGGCCTGAGGCAGACCATCTCCAAGCTCTCATCCCCCCAGGACCTCTGATTTGGATCTAGGATTGCAGCTGGGGTGCCTCACGCTGCACCCTCTCTGGTTCCCCTGAGCACTCTGGGAAGCTGGCTGGTCAGCAGGGATGGAGATCAAGCAGTGCCCTGGAGCTGTAGGGCCTCCAGGCTTGCAGCAGTCTTACGAGTAGGGAGGGGCTAGGACTGGCTCTTTTGCAAGTGCTAATTTCAGTGCTTGCATTCATGTGGAACCTGGAAATTAATTAGCTCAGACATGAGCCTGGCCTGAGTGTACAGAAAGACGCCTCGTTAGCAGCGCTGCCCTTCAGCAGCAGGGAGGTTGGAACCATGAAGGCATAAAGGCTGAGCTCTGGCAGGGCCCTCTCCCATGTCCTCCTGTTCATGTTCACCTCTCTGAGAGAACTGGGGGCTTCCAGCCTCAGTCGCCACCCTGTAGGACAGACCTAGGAGTATATAGGGGAGCTTCAAAGTTGGCTTGGAAGGGCTCTGGACCTTACAGTGAGACCATCCTTTGGCCAGGAGTCACAGAAGGCCTTTGTCAGATGTCTCAGGGATGGGCATTTAAGTAGGAACTCTAAGGAGGGGTCAACGTTTCCAGGGAAGGGCCAGAGGGGACAACATTCTGGGCAAATGAACAGCCTTTGCAAACACTCTGAGGCAAGTAAGAGCTTGACTGCATGCCAGAAAGGCTGAAGCCAGAAATGCAGGGGAGAGAGGAAGGGTAGGAATATTCCATAAACGACCTTCAAGGCCTACTGAGGCACATGGTCTTGATCCTAAGAACTCAAAGACTGGAGGGATTGGGTAAGAAGATAGGCCCAAGAATCTTCCAGAAAGACCCTGTCTTCCATCCTCTCCAGGGGAAGGGATGGCTCCCTCCCCTGCTGCTACACATCTGGCTGGCTGCCACCAGCATTGTGGGTAATTGCTAGGTGGGCTCGGCGACGCTTTCTCTTGTGCTGCTGTGTCTGGGACTGAGCAATAATCACAGCTTTTCACTCTCTCCCCTGCCAAGACCCTAGACTTTCCCCACCAATACCTTCATACGGCAGAGCACTCAGGAGACAGTGCAGAATGACCCAAAGAAGTGATAGGTGTCCAGCTGATCCTTCCAATAATAACAACACTATTGTCAATAATAATAATGATGAGCCAGCCGGCTTGTACTGAGCCTTTATTGTGCTCAGGCACAAAGGCACACATTTAATCTTTTATCATAAAGGAACGATGGCAAGAAATGTGGTTTCAGAAAAACCCCAGCTCACACAGGCTGGCAGCCTGTGGTCTGCACTACTGCATATATACAGCCCATTAATGTCAATCTCACTCAGCAAGAACTTTTGGATCCAACTTGTATCCTGCTGTGTCTCAAGGAAGACCCCACTCTCCCATAACTCCAGCCTTTTTTTTTTTGGTCCAGGGCGCATGCTGTTCATGAAGACAGCCAATCCACACAGCTAGTTGAGGCCCGAATGCCCATAAGCTCAAGGCTAGCAGCTGAAGCCAGACCCCAAGGGAGAAAGGAGGGGAGGAAGAGGTTAGGTTTCTGGATCCACCCTCTTGCACTCAGGACACCCTACTCCTGCTGCTCTACAGTTGCACTGTCCAGCTTGTCCCTGGTCCTCTGTGGGCCTCCGGTGGGTGTGCCCACAAGATCTGAGGCTCCCTGAAAGGACTCACTCAGCCAGCAGTGACCGGTTAATTCTCCCCTTTCTTCTCCTCCTGGAGCGAGAGAGTGACAGTGAGGGTCCTCGTAAAACAGGAGACCAGTTTAGGGACAGATATCCTGTCTCGGTGTTTGATGGGAGTCTTTGGATCCCAGATTTTAAACTGCTGCCCAGCAGCATGGTCTCCTGGTCTGCAGGTGCCACCTTATGTGGGTGACCGTGTCCTTGTCTCTGAGCTAGCTGGTATCTCTAAATGAAGCGCCTGCTAGGTGCTGTGCTTAATGTCTCCATTGTCCACCGTCCTAGAGTCTATTCCACACTCCCAGAGCTGTGTCAGGACCCTTGCAGGACCACAGCAAAGAAAGGACTCTCATCCTTATTTTTCAGCCTGTGTGCAATCTTGGGATAACAGCTGTCAGCATGGAGTCCTCCCTCACAGCCCAGGAACTCAAACAGCATCCTCTCTTGGCCCATCCCTACCAATCTTGCATCTACATCCAAGGAACACAGACTTCTGTCTGGAGAGGTACATAGACTTTACATTTTTGCCTCCACAAAAACAGGAAAAGTCAAACTGGGAAGGCCCACTGCTTGGCCAGCTGAGCTAATTATCGCCCACTTTCTGAGCTGGCCAGCCACACTGGGAGGTTGATCAGCTGCTGGCCTTGAGGTGGGGGAATTCTGGAGCTTCGCAGTGTGTGAACTGATGGAGGGGTGGCTGGAACTTTCTGGGGTTGCCTGGCGCTGGGTCCGTAATGCTCTGCTGCTGCCTCCAATGGGGAAGGGTCAGTTGCAGGTCTGGATGTATTGCTTTTGGCCAAAGGCTTCCTTAAAAATTCAGAAGTGCAGGCACCCCCAGGGAGCACAGTTCAAGGTCAGGGGAATGTTCCCAACTTTTAGGAGGGGTTTCACGGGTGCACAGGGTAGATGCACCGATGTGTGTATACAGAGGCCAGGGGAAGACATCAGGTGTCCTCCTCTACTGCTCTCCACCTTTTTCCTCTGAGGAAAAGGAAAGGAAAAAAAGGGTCCCTCGGTGAACTTGGAGCTAGGCTGACCGCCAACAAGCTCTTGAAGCCCTGTTATCTCTGTCCCCGACCCCAGTGCAGGGAGTTCCAGCCACATGGCCATCCCCAGCTTTCTATGTGGGTGCTTGGGGTCTGAACCTAAGTTCTCACGCTTGCACAGCAAATGTTTACTGACTGTGCCGCCTCCTCAGCCCAGCAGTACACCTGAACTGTGGAGCACACAATGACAAACCTGTGGGGAGCAGGAGCTGGCGAGGGAGGTCAAGGGCTGGCCAAGTGTGAGTGTGGAGGCTGGTCAGGAAGGGTGGGATCTGCCTGGTAAAGGAGCAGAGATGTGTCTCGTTGGGGTATGGTATAGGAGTGAGCCAAGGGATGTGACCGGGAAGATGGGGGCTGGAAAAGGGGGTTGGGATTAGGGTTGACCATTGCATAAGGGTTCATTTTTTTATTGAAAACAAATTTCATTTCCATACAATATATTCTGATCATGGTTTCTCCTCCCCCAAGTCCCCCCAGATCCTCTCTACTTCTCCATCCACCAGACTCCCTGCCTTCCTTTTCTCGTCTCTTTAGAAAACAAACAGGCGAAATAAAAGGCAAACAAACCAGAATAAAAAAGCAAAGCAAAAAACAAAGAAAAGCAATAAAGAGAAAGCACAAGAACACACACACACACACACACACACACACACACACACACACACAAAACCCATAAAATCACAAACTCAGAAACCATGACACACAACCAAAAGACCACTACGGGTGTCGGGGAGCCCAAACAAAGCAATATGAGACAAAAGTCTATGAAAATACCATTGAGTTCATTTTGTGTTGGTGATCTGCTGCTGGGTGTGGGCATACCCCTAAGTGTGTAGTTTATGCACCCAGTGAGACTCCATTGGAAAGAACTGGTTTTTCTTTGCAAGTGGGTGTCAATTAGAGAGCTTCTGGGTTAGAGGTGGGGGCTAGTGTCTACTTCCCCTTCTCAGTGCTGGGGCCCTGTCTGGCTTGAACCTGTGAAGGTCCTGTGATGCTGCCACAGTCTCTGTGAGTTCATATGTGTTTCTGTGCTGTTGTATGTGAAAGACACTGTTTCTCTGATGTCATCCATTCCTTATGGCTCTTGCAATCTCTCTCTCTCTCTCTCTCTCTCTCTCTCTCTCTCTCTCTCTCTCTCTCAAGACAGGGCCTCACTCTGTCACTATGTAGCTCTGGCTGTCCTGGAACTCACTATTTAGACCAGGCTGGCCTCAAACTCACAGAGATTCTCCTGCCTCTGCCTCCTGATGCTGGAATTGAAAATGTGTACAACAATACCCAGCTTAGGCTCTTACAATCTTTCCACTTCCTCTTTTTTTTTCTATAGCTCCCTGAGCCTTGAGGTGAGGGGCTTGATGAAAATATTCCATTTAGGATGGACTGCTCTAGGGCTGGAGAGATGGCTCAGAGGTTAAAAAGGATGGACTGCTCTAAAGTCTCTCACTCTCTACACATTGTCCATGTAAGGGACTCTCTATTCTCTTTATTGCAGAAGGAAGCTTCTTTGATGATGGCTGAGCAAGACATTGATCTATGAGTATAGTAGAATGTTGTTAGGAGTACTTTTATTGCTATGTTTCTTTAGCAGAATAGTAGTATTTGGTTTCCCCCTAGGTCCATGGCTTATCTCGTCAAGACCTGAGCAGTCTTGGGCATGAGTTCCCTCTCATAGAGTGGATCTTAGATCCAATCTGATAGTAGTTGGCCACTTCAACAACTTTTGTGCCCCTGTTGTACCAGCATATCTTGCAGGCAGGTCACCATTGTAGATCGCAGGGTCTGTAGCTGGGTTGGTGTTTTTCTTTTTCCTCTGGTAGCATGTGGTTCTGGTAGCTTCTAGTTAGTAGGGGTGAAGCCTCTAGTTAGGCATCCATTTGACTTCTCTGTGTTCAGTGAGATGTACAAGTGTTGTCTTCAGTAACAGGGCCCTATCATCAGTTTGTAGAGAGCAGCCAGTAACCTTGGTAATAGGCTGAGCTGTTGAATTTCCATGGGGCCCCTTTGGCCAAAAATTCAACTAGATGTAATCCATTCCTGGGACTGGATGTTTCACTTGGTGGTGAAAGATGTCTAGCTGGAACATTGTTTACCCCATTATGTGGTGACCCCATTTAGATTTTTTTTGTGCTTATAAATATTTTAAGAAATTTATACTGTAGTAAGTAGGTTTCCATATAACCCCTCAAATGCCCCTTGGTGTTCCCTTCTTTGCCCTCCTCTTTCATACCCTTGACATTTATCCTCCCATTCCAGCCTCCCCAGTTTCTCCATAACTATCTACTCTATTTCCCCTTCCTTGGCAGATCCTTCCCTCCCCACCAGTCCCTTGCTCTACACCTAATCTCCGTGGTTATATGGATTGTAGCATGTCCACTGAAGACTTAAAAGCTAACATTCACATAAAAGAGAATACATACCATATTTCTCTCTTTTTTTAAAAATCTGTGTTACTTCACTCAGGATGATTTTTTTTCTAGTTCCATCCATTTCCTGTGAATTCATAATTTTGTTTTTTTAAAGCTGAATAATATTCCATTGTGTTCCACATTTTCATTATCCATTCATCTGTTGATGATCATCTAGGTTTTCAGTTTCTGGGTAGAGCAGCAATGAACATGGATGAGCAAGTGTCTCTGTAGTGGGATGTAGAGTCCTTTGGGTATATGCCCCAGAATGATAAAGCTGAATATTGAGATAGATCTACTCTCAGACACCTGAGGAACTACCACACTGATTTCCATCGCAGTTGTACAAGTTTCCACCCCCACCAGCATGGATGAGCATTCCTCTTACCCTACATCCTTGCCAGCATGAGTTGTCATTTGTTTTATTGATGCTGGCCATTCTGGTGGGTGTAAGATGAAATTTCAGAGTAGTTTTGGTTTGCATTTCCCTGATGACTAAGGATGTTGAACATTTCTTCAAGTGTTTCTCAGCCATTTGTGTTTCATCTTTTGAAAACTCTCTGTTTAGATCTGTACTCCATTTTAATTATAGTTATTTGTTTTCTTGATGTCCAGTTTTTTTTAGTTCTTTCTATATTTTAGATAATAGCTCTCTATTAGATGTGTAGCTGGTAAAACATCTTCTCTGAATGATGGTTTCCTTTGCCTTACAAAGCTTTTTCAGTTTCATGAGATCATATTTGCTAATTGTTGATTTTAGTGCCTATGCTAATGGTGTTCTGTTCAGAAAGTCTTTTTCTGTGCCAGTGAGGTCAAAGCTATTCTCCATGCTCTCTTATAACACAATCAGAGTGTTATGACTGTGGTTATAGGGTTATGTCAAAGTACTTGATCCATTTGGAGTTGAGTTTTGCACAAGGGTTTTTATGGCAGGTGATCCCTAGGGACAAACCCAGGCCAGAATTCCCTAAACTACATCTATGGGTCACCTTGGGTTGCCCAGGCACATTGGAGCATACACCATGACACCACATGCCCCAGATGCTGGGCAAAGACCACAGAGGTTAATGTTTTCTCTTTTGGAATTCCATCTTGCTTTCATCTAGTCCTTCCTTGCTGTCTTCCTATCCCTTCTCTTTGTAGTGGGAATGTTTACTCTGCCATTGCACTTTGGGAGTGTATAACCTTCTTTTTGACTTTACAGGGGTTCACAGACAAGATTTTGTTTTGTGTCTCCAAAGAGACTTTGGCCCTGGACGTTGGAACCATGTTGAGATTCCTAAGATTTGGGGGTTCTGGGAGATGGAGTACATGCATTTTCCATCATGAGGTATCTATGAGCCTTTGAAGACCCAGGGCCGAATGTTCTAGATTGAATATGAGAGACCCTCTGAAGGTTCACATGGTGATCTCTGGTCTCAGATGGACACGTTGGGAGGTGGAGGAGGTGAGGCCTAACTGACCAAGGCAAGAAACTAAGGGGCATGTGTGTTAGTTTTATTCTTCGTCCCTGGTCCCTCTCTGTTTTCTGACCACCATGAACTAAGTAGCCTATATGTATCTACCTAGTGATTCATTCATCCATCTATCAGCTATCTATTGATCTGTCTAAATATTTATGTCTATATGAATCTTTCACCTGTTGACTAAGCTATATTCCTAGTTCTCAAGTGGAAACACAGGAAAAGTTTGACATAAGCAAACCAGTAAACAAAATGCAGCACACAACTAATAAATACAATTAAGAAATCATGTTAACAGAAGGATGAAAAACACATGGTGTCTTAGTTAGGGTTTCTATTGCTGTGAAGAGACACCATGACCACAACAACTCTTACAAAG